>PVJA010017175.1:0-42084 GCA_004027025.1 Myocastor coypus | reverse complement strand
TGGGTCATGCCCACACACTGCACTCTATAGAATGATTGTGAGGACAATATGCAATATGTCAACTTTCAAAGAAAAGAAGAGGGAAAGGAAAAAAAAAAAAGTAATGTGGATTTAGAAAGGTTAATGTTTAATTGTTTGATCAATCTTATATACCTATATGTATTAATCTAAACTGATCTGATGATGAAAATATGTAATATAACCATTGTTAAATTTAAACAATAAAAAAATTGAAAAAAAAGAAACATAGAGAGTTAATATCGTATTTAATAGTCGCAGACTGAATGCTTTCCTCCTAAGATCAGGGACTAGAGAAAGATGCCTACACTTGTCAGTTCTATGCAACATTGTACTAGAAAATTCTAGTCAGGAAAATAGGCAAGAAAAACAAAAGCCAATCATAATGGAACAAAATAAAGTAAAATTCTCTTCATTTTCAGTAGGTTTAATCTTGTATGCAGAAAATTCTAAAGAATCTATCAAAAACCACTATGGAAATCAGTGTGGAGATTATTTAGAAAGCTTGGATTGCAGATCCAGCTATTCCCCTCCTGGGTATTTTTCCAGAAGAACTGAAAACATCTTACCACAGCAGTATATATGCCCCCAAGTTTATAGTAGCACAATTTGTCATAGCTAATTCTTGGAAACAACTGAAATGCCCATCAACTGAGGAATGAATAAAGAAGATGTGGTATTTTTACACAATGGAGTATTATTCACTTGTAAAATAGGATAAATATGAGGCTTTTGTCCATAAAGGGATGAAACTAGAGATCATACTCTTTAAGTGAAATAAATCAGCCCTGCATATGCGGACATCGTATTGTCTCCTTAGTGTGAGAACCTGAAAGGGAAAATAAAATCTGAAGACTACAGTAGATGCTGGGAAAAGGGAATGGATCTATTCAAAAGGAAGGAATTATTTAGTTGAGAAGGACAGGAGAGGGAATAGGGGGAAGAGATACATTTATGTGTGTAAGCAGGATGGTTTGGACAACTGTAATGTGGTTTTCTGCTGGCCTACAGAAAGGAGTAGTTAATGCTTAATTTGTTTTGTCTTCTTTTTTCAATTGTCCTTTTTCTCTTCTTAATTTCTTATATATATTTTTCTTTTTCTCTTTCTTCTTCCAATTTTGCATGCATATACCTGGCAATATGAACAACTATTTGGAAGACAACACTATGCCTTACAACAAAACTGTGAGATTCATATTACCTAGAGTGAAATTTTGTAGCACTTGTAATTTGCCTGTTTTAATACTATTTTGTAGTCTCTTTGAAAAATTTTTTTAAAAAAAGAATCCACCAAAAACCTATTAGAACCATTACACAAGTTCAACAAAGTTGTAGGATACAAGATAAATCTCTAAAAACAGTTATAGTTCTATATATTTATAGGAGAAAATTGAACATTAAGTTAAGAAGACAATTTAAACTATTTACAATGGCTTAAACAATTTATAATAGCATGAAAAGGAATGAAATTCTCAGCAAAAATTTAACTAAAAAGTATAAGACTTCTATATTGACAAACTACGAAACTCTTGAAAAAACTTGAAAATCTAAATAAATGAGAAAACAAGTCATGTTCACCCTTTGGAAAATTACTATCAGGATGGCAGCACTCCACAAACCGAGCTGCAGATTCAGTGCCAACCCTATCAAAATATGAACTAATTTCTTTACAGAAATTAACAAACTGATTCTAAAATATGGAAATTTACTGGACCCAGAAACCATCTTCAAAAAGAACAAGGTTAAAGAAATTATACTTCCTGACTTCAAAACTTGCTACAAAGCTGCAGAACAGTATAGTACTGTTCAGGAAAGGATGGCACCAGTATAACGCCAGACACTTACATCATTGACAGCCCAGAAATAAACCTTCACACTCTAATCAGTTGATTTTCTACAAAGAAGCCAAGACCATTTAATTTAACATTTAAATTGTGGTAAGGGGACAGCCACATGCAATAAATAAGCCAAAATCCCAAATAACTGAGTGAATAATGCACATCATAAACAAAAATTAATTCAGAATGAGCCACATACATAAAGACAAGGGATAAAACTAAAATTTATAGAAGAAAACATAGGTGTATACCTTCATGACTATGGAGAAGACAATACATTTTCAGATAGAATACCAGAAGCACATGCGTGCCTTTCTGGCCCCCACTCCTGGTGTGCACTGAGATAGCAATTGAGACCAGGTGTGGTGGTGTGTGCCTGTAATCCCAGTGCTTGGGAAGCTGAAAACTGGAGGATCACTGCGAGTTTGATCTATGTAGTGAGACCCTGTGGTCCCTGAAGACCTTGTACCAAATGCATTCAGAAACAAAACAAAAACAAACAAACAAAAAACAGAATACCTGAAGGACAAGCAACAAAAGAGAAAAAGGCAAATTAGGCTTCCAAATGCAAAATGTTTGCACCTGAAAGATATCAAGGAAGTGAACGCAACTCACAGAATGGGAGAAAAGTTTCACAGATAGTATATCTGATAAAAGAGTTGTATCTACACTGTATAAAAGATATTATAACTCAATAAAAAAGATAAGTAATCAAATTTAAAATAGGCAAGAGATCTAAGTAGACATTCATCCAAAGAAGATAAACAAAAGCCCAATAAGTACATGAAAAGATTCTCAATGTTATCACAGAAATGTAAGTCAAAACCACAATGAGATATCACTTCAACCCTAAGATGGCCATAATTGAAAAGACAATAACAAAGATTGCTTACAATGTAAAGGAATTGGAACTGGATCTCCTTAAATTGCTAAACTGCTTGGGTGGGGTTCAAGCTTATGATTCTGTTGTATGTTATGAGTCGGTGCCGAAAGAAACAATGAGAAGACCCGATGAAGGTAGCTCAGAGGACTCACTGAGATTTGTCCCTCAGTGAGCAAAGAGCGCCAAAAGCAATTCAGCTTTATTTCAGGATGGTGGACGTGATCTCGTGCATAATCACTTTAGCAAAGAGGGACCATGTGCATAGTCATGAACATGACCACGATTTCTAGTGACTTCCACCTTTTCCCTATTACTAGGTTCACACGGACGTTAACCGTTAACGTTCCAATCAAGGGAGGAGGCAACAAACAGAGAGCTAACCGGTGAAGCTGCTATCTATCACATGGAGTCCCAGCTTTCCGGATTACCCTATCCCAGCTTTCTGGGATTCTCAGTAACAGACCACAGCTGTCCCTGGGCTTTGTTCATTGCACTCAGTTTCCTGAGATGCTAATTAGGCTACATGATTCTCTTGTCTCAGTCTCTCAGAGTCAGTGTAGCCACTTTTGAAAAACAGATGGGCAGCTTCTCAAAAACCTGTAGATAAGATTGGACATGGTAATGTTCACCCATAATCTCAGGGCTTGGGAGGCTGAAAATAGGATTACTATGAGTCTGATTTGTGTAGTGAGACCTTGGAGACCCTGTACTAAATACATTTAAAAACCCCAAACCTGTAGATAGCTGCTATATGACTCAGTAACTCCATTGCTAGGTACATGAAAGAAAAACCAGAGCATATGTGCATACAAAAACATGTATGTAAATGTTCATAGTGGCATTTTTCATGAGAACTCCAAAGTGGAAGCCACGCACATATGCATCAGCTGAGGAATGAATAAAAATGGCGTACATTCATACGACAGAATGGGATCTATTAATAATGAAGAACTGCTACCTGCTAGCACAAAGATGAACACTCAAAACATGCTAAGTAAAGGAAGTCGGATACAAGAGGTCAAAGATTCCACTTCTAAATGGGATTCCACATAGATATCCAGAATATAGAGACAGGGTGATGGGAGGATGGTGGTTAAGAAGATGACAATGTGTCTTTTTCTTTCTTTCTTTTTTTGAAAGGGAGATGAAAATGTTCTGAAATTGATCATGATAGTGGATGCACAACTCTGGAGTGTATTAAAAGATATTGAATTTTACATTTTAAATTAGTTGTTTTGATGGTACGTGAAGTATATCTAAATAGAGCTGTTCTTACAAAAGCAAGAGGCATATGCATACATACAATGCATCATTTATATAAAAGTACTAACATATGCAAACTACACTATTGTTTAGGAACACACACAAATGCAGTGGAAGCATAAAGTCAGCCATGTGAGT
This sequence comes from Myocastor coypus, assembly GCA_004027025.1. Taxonomy (NCBI): domain Eukaryota; kingdom Metazoa; phylum Chordata; class Mammalia; order Rodentia; family Myocastoridae; genus Myocastor; species Myocastor coypus. The sequence continues at coordinate 37,944 of PVJA010017175.1, read as the reverse complement.
AATAAAACACACATTCAGGATGGCAGTTACAAGCCCAGGAGGAAATGGTTAGTGCAGGAGGGGACACAGGGAGAGGAACATTTACTTCTTAAGCTTGATGGTGAAACCTAGGTACAGTATTTCTAGTGTTATTCCATATACCTCATTTGTTTAGCAGTCCAGCACCCTGGGAAGATGCAGAATGAGGGTTACAAGTTGGAGCACAAGGTGCACAACTTAGCAATTTAAGGGACCCTTTCTCAGAATAAAATATTAAAAAAAAAAAAAAAAAAAAGAGTGCAGGATATAGGTCAGTGCAAAGGCCCTGGGTGTAATTCTCATACAAAGAAGATTATTTTGAAAAGTTTTCAGATACTTCACAGGTTTCGGAAGCTTTCATTCAGTGACAGGGGAGATAAGCTTTGGGCAACCCTGGATTGGGAGAGCATAGCGTGGGAACGTGGACGGCCAGTTCCTTCCAGGTTCCTCATAGTCCTTGAGTTGAACCCAGCTGTCTCTAGGTTCATCTCTGGATCATTGTATCGCCTGGCTGAGGAAATAGCTTGAGTTGTGCAGTGAGACAGCCCTGCCTTTAATGCCTACCCTGCACCCATTAGCGGCATGGCCTCTTGCAAATTACTTAGCCTCCTGAGTTCCCCACCCCCATTTGCTAACTGAGAATAATATCACCTACTCCTACAAATTGGACATGACTGAATGCCAAACCCTTGCAAAGTGCCTGCTGCTGTTGCCATGGGTCTTGCAGGAGCTCCACTTGCCTCCCTGCCGCAGGACTCCTGTCACAGCTGCTGGGAGATCAGGCTGTTACTTGCACAAAGCCTCACCGGCCATCCATCGATCACCATTTGTTTTGTTTTGTTTTTTGTCTTTTTGAGACAGGGTCTCACTATGGAGTTGAGGCTGGCCTTGAGCTCACTTTTGTAGCCCAGGCTGGTCTCGAACTCGCACAAATCCTCTTGTCTCAGCCTCCCAAGTGCTGGGATTACAGGCGTGAGCCACCACGCGATCACCATTTGTGAAATGGGAACTGACTTTTAGAGCCCGAGTTTCTGTCCTCCTTTCCTTGCTACTTTGCAAAGCAAAGGAAACAAAAGACCTCTAAGGAGATCCCCTCTCACGGGAGGTGGGTCATGCCCACACACTGCACTCTATAGAATGATTGTGAGGACAATATGCAATATGTCAACTTTCAAAGGAAAAACGGGGGAAAAGAAAAAAAAAAAGTAGTAATGTGGATTTAGAAAGGTTAATGTTTAGTTGTTTGATCAATCTTATATACCTATATGTATTAATCTAAACTGATCCGATGATGAAAATATGTAATATAACCATTGTTAAATTTAAACAATAAAAGAATTGAAAAAAAAAAACAAAGACACATACAAATACGTTCTGTCCCCATGGGTGGTTTTTATATCCCCAACTGTTCTCCATCAGCTGCTGGAGGCGGACAGGGCAGAGCCAGGCCCAGCCGCCAGGGACAGGATGACAGGAGGAGGGTGTGTATTTCCAGCGCATGGGCTCCTTCAGTCCTTGGAGATGGAAGGTTGAATGCCTTGGCCCAGGCTCTTGGCACCGCCATCTACACACATGAGTAGCTCCTGCCATTGGTGGCCCAGCACCGGGGGAATAACCAGGCCCAAAAGCAGCAGCATCTGTACTGAACCTAAGCAGAGTGGACAAAACCTCTGCCTGTACAGAGGAACTACAGGACAGCTGCATCGGGAAGGTCAGCCCAGGCGCTGCACATAACACAGGAGTTACAGCCTCTGGAGTTGGGTCTCAGAGGCTTCCTCCTCTGAATGTCAGTCATAGCGCAGGGCTGCCAACCCTCAGCCATTCCTTCAGTCTCTGTGGGACTCCGATGGTTTATTTTGGGAGCCTGAGGTCCCACACCATCCAACATCTTGGCAGCTAATATTTGAAGGGGAGCACGCCAGTGGGCTGTGGCCTGGCCGTGGGGAGAGCCCATATAGTGACCCTAAATAGCACTCTCACAGATCAGAGCTCAGGCTGTGCTTACACCACTTCCCACTGACCGGCAGTCACCCCACTGTGACACCCTGTGGCCACAACTTAGCTGGACAGTGAGGCATCATCTTAGTTCTACCCATGGTCCTCTGGATCACATCTGTCCAGTGACTGACCCTTACTGACCTGTAGTTGTTCTGGCCTAGGGAAGGGCAGGGTTGAAGAGATAAGTGTCTTTGGGAACCAAGGGAAATGTGACAATCCATTCTCTACCTCCCATTACCTGTTGGAAACCACAAGCCATGCTCCTACCCACCCAAAATCACGTCCTGCAGAAACCAGTGTCCAGGGCTATCACCATCCCTTTTGGCTTCTCTCAGAATTCTTGGAAGTCACAGCACTGTGCCTACAGTCCCTTTTCTCTTCTGCACATCCTCCACTCTGCTGCCAAACTATGTAAGACTTGAATGAGACCACCACAGGCCTACCTTACAAGTTCTGCTTGGCTCCCCTTCACCAACTAGAGCGCTAAAGACAGGTTTCTGCTTGACCTGCCTTGAGGTTTTACTGTCATACCCCCATTCCTGTAGAACAGCAGCTGGCGGATGAGGGTAGTGCAAGGCAGGTGCTTCCTAGGAAACAGTCTCCAACATTCCTGAACATCACCCTCGGGCCTCTTTGCACTTTGTATTGCCAGCCTGGCACCTGCATGCATTTGAGTCTCCCTTCTAATTTCCAGGCAACTTCTTGTAGCATAGTAGGGAAGAAAGATGAGAGGAAAGAAGGAAAGAAGAAAAGAAAGAAAGAGGGAAGGAATGATGGTAAGAAGGAAGACAAGGAAGGAGGAAAGGAAAGAAGGTAGCTGTCAGCTCTGGTGAGAGAGCCAGAATGGCTTCTGCAATGGTCTTTCCTTCCAGAATTTTTGTGCATGTTCTGCACAGCAGGATGGCAGGCATCTCTTTCAGGATACCTGTTACAGCTTCACTGTGGCCCAGAGAGCTAGAAGTCACTGCACGGTTCTCTGATTTGCACTCTGCATCTGGGAAGAGTGCTGTGAGCGTGCGGGGGTGGAGGGCGGAGGGAGATGAAGGCAGCAGGAGAAGAGGGAAGTGGAAATGAGGCAGAGGCGTGCTGCTTAGCAACCACAGAAGAAAATTTAGAGAAGTGACAGGACCATTTCCCCCAGTGCCTCAAAAGGAGGATTTTTTAAAAAAAACAACAACACAGAAACCTCTCGCACACCTACGCTTGCTGATCTTGTTGCTGAGGTTGGAGGAGCTCCGGGGAGAATTCACAGGGCTATTCTGGAAGTGGGGCCCTTCTTGAAGAAGCTTGGCTCCCTATGTGGAATGTGTGGGAACTATGTCCTCTACATCTTTGTGTGTGTGGGGGGGGGGGGGGACCGGAGTTCGAACTCACAGCCTTGCACTTGCCAGGCAGGCTCATTATATCCTCAAAGGAACCCTTCCCTAGGTCCCTTGTGGAGAGGGAGTGAAGCGTTTAAGAAGGTGGCGAGACATGCCTCCCAGGGTCTTCTCGAGAGGTGTGCTCTTTTTCCTAAGGCTAGTGATGCCTCAAAAGGGCGGGTTCCAGGTCTTTCCCCGTCACCATTTCTCCCCAGGAGCTCACTAACAGCCCCGACCCTGTTCCTTCCTCCCAGAGAATCCTCTCTGATTTTTTCTTTCTTTATTTGATGTTCTCTGGCTCAAAACTGAGATCAAAAGAGGAAATGCTTTCTAGCTTTTCAGCAATAATTCTCAGAGTATCCCACTGGTGTCGCATAAGCCATCACCACAATTACTTAAAATAAGTCTCTCTTGCTCTTTCACCCACCTTTTCTCCATCTCTGCTGCAAACCTCAAGAGCACGGCTGTAGGTTGTTGGTCAGTACGGAACACACTCTCTCCCACACACTCCTTTGCTGTCATATGTAAGAGAATTGTAGACAGTATGGACAACGACCTGCTGACACTAAGTCCCACTGAGTCACCCACTAGGAATGTTACTCCTTTTCTCATTTGTTTTCTGGGTTTTTTGGGTTTTTTTGTTTGTTTGCTTTTGTTTTTTTGATACCAGGGATTAAACTCAGGACCCTGTGCCTGCAAGGCAAACGCTTATTCTACTGAACTATCTCCCTGGCCCCTCTCATTTGTTTTCAACTTTTTTATTTTATTGACTTTTAAGTTGGCACTCAGTGCATCACTAATGCCTTCTAGAATGGGCTGATCTTTCTTTTAATGAGAGTGGCTGCAGTGCTCAGATATAAACAGGCAAAAGCAGCTAGTTACACCCTGATACTAGAGTTGCTTTCTGCTGGGTGAATTTTTTGCATGCCACAAAAGTGCCTTGTCATTGCAGTTGGTTCTTTCTTAAGAGACAAGATAACTAAGACCTGGGAAAGAGCTCATCTAGTCAGGCCCTGGGTTTTTGCCTAGCAGGTCATATGTAGGTCAAGCCCGTGAGAAGACCCACTAGAGGCCAGATGGTCCATTCAGCAGCAGGTTAGTCGGGGAGCCTCAGATGACAGTTTTTCATTTTGACTGGAAGCAGTTGACCCATATTTTGCTGCCCATTTGTAGCCTGTTCTGGTTCCTGAGATTGTAAGAACTGATCATTGACACATGTCCGATTTAAGTGGGACAAAGGACAGAGTGCGGGCAGCTGGACAGTGTACTTGTTGAGGGGACAGCCACACCTGATACCCCTGTGGGAAGCTGTCAGTCACTCCTCTTTGATTTGAGTGGAGCAGCCATAACCCTGGGTTGAGAGTCTTTTCACCATCTGGACCTTTCCTCTTCTGGGCCTTTTGTTGCATCCACCAGGAGGGACTGGCTCAGGAGCAGGGAGCGAGATTCACATCAACTTTTGCTGGGAATTCTATGGCTGGCTCCTCTCCCATTGGCTCTGAACCCAAGAGCATAAGATGCTGGAGCTCCTATAACCATTACTGCCTCTGTGAGGTCAGAGCCAACAAGTAGGGAACGGGGCTGAGAAACCCAATCCTGATGGTATCATTTCCACCCCTGGATCCAGCTGTGCCTGAAGCTAAGCTCTACCCTTGGCCGCCTTTAGAGCTCCCCACCAAGCCAAGAAATTCCCCTTTCATGTAATCCAGTTAAGATCAGGGTTTCAGTCACTTGCAATTGCAAAAGTCTTAACTGATGAAATGGCTCAGTGCAAATCCTTGGACACTGAGAAAGAACTTGAGGGCAGGTTCTGCTGACATGGGTGAGTGGCAATTGTCACTACACAAAAACACCAGCAGAGGAAAAGCTACCTTCTTCAGAATGCTCCAAGTCCTAAGCGGTCACGTATCAGGCTCAGGTGGTGTCTGGCTTGATGGTTTATATAATCCTTGCAACAATCTTAGTCTGTTGATATATCCTCATTAGCATTTTATAAATGAGAAAGTGGAGGCCCAGGGACCCTCTGTGAAACTTAGCACTGTGGAGCTGAGGCGGGTCTTTCGTCTCAGAATTGTTTTGTGTTAACAAGTAGACAGCTCCCTGCCAATCACAGTGATTAGGAGGGGTGTGGCTGTGACGCCATGCTATGGCCCAGCCATGTGGCTGCCTCTGCCCCTCTCTAGGAGTGTGGTACTCAGTCATGCATTTGCCAAAGTGCTGCACAGAAGACTGACTCTTTTTTTTTATCACTGCTAAAAGACCAAAGGCAGAAAAGGCCCTGGCTTGAGATCAGAGCACACTAGTGCTCATTAGTTGTGCGACTCTGGGTGAATCCTTACACCATTCTAAGCCCTACTCTTTTTCCCATCCAGAATGTAGAGGCCCACCCCCAGCCCGAATGGGCAGGTGTGAAGAGATGTAAACCAACCACCTGCACTTCCTTCTCCTGCAGGGCTGGGAGGAGTCAGGCTGAGGGGTGACCTGAAAGGAACCTTTTTGTCCCCAAAGTGGAGAGATAAGAACTGTGAAGTAAGAGAAGCTCAGCACTGCTATAGGCGCTTGGGAGTTTATTTTTACTGGTTATCTCTACCCTGAAATGTCAGGCTTGGAGCCATTGCCTCCCTGCCTGGCTCCCCCAAGGGTGGCAACGCAGCCTGGAAACCAGCTCCCTTGCCTCCTCTGCTTCGCCTCTTTCAGTGAGTGTCACTGTACTATGGTGATGGGAGGCATGGAAACACTGAAAGAGAGAAGAAGGCGAGACATTTTGTTTGGGTTCTAGAATGGGTTCATTTCCTCTTAAAACCAGGGGGTGTAGTGGAGACCCTTAGCTTTTCCAGCACTCGCTTCATGGTTTGGGCTCTTTTACTTTGCAAGACCTGAGAATCCAATGGAAATGGTCTTACATAACAAAGAGGAAAGGGCGCTGAAATACCCAGTAATAGGCCAGGCTTCAGGTAAAGTTCGATCCTGGGCCTTCATGCTGTTACAAGATTCAAGATTGTCCATTTCATGCTCTGCCTTCTGGGATGCTGGCTTCGTCTTCATGGGCCATGCTGTGTCTACCTTCAGTGCAGCACAGCTTTGGAATCTTCCCTACAGTCACCAACAGATGCGGTGGCTCTAGAGGTCACATCCTCAGAGTAAAGGACCCGGGGAAAAGAGGAATGGTGCTGCTTCCGATCAGCCCTAGGTGATGCCTCCTTGGGTGCTGGGGCCTTGGATTGAAATCTGTGCCTATCTCTGAGCTGCAGGGACAGAAGGTGAACAACGGTTTTGAGTGGCTTGATCTAAACCATACTCAAAGAACATCAGTGGTCTCCCAAAGGTGATTCAGGACTCTGCAACCAAAAGGTGAGGAGTGGAAGCTGAGTCACAGCACAAAGCTGCTGTGTGGTTCATTCGTGCAGCACTTCCTTCTACCCTGGAAAGAGTCTGAAATTAGGAGTGACTGTTCTCCCTTATCTAGAAATAGACCAACTTTAATTTCTTCAGATACATTTTTCTGTGCCAGGCATAGTGACACACAGCCGTATCCCAGCACTCTGGAGGCTGAGACAGGAGGATGACCATGAGGGGAGGCCAGCCTGATCTCCATAGCGGGCCAGCCTGAAGTGCATAGGGAGATACTGTCTCAGGAAAAAATGATGGGAGAATAAATAAATGAATAAGCACTCTCCTTTTTCCTTCCCAGAGAAGCATCGTTACCTTCTCACATTTAAATTGATGGAAAGGGAAATGGAGGGAAAGCTACAAATAAACCCATCCAAACCCAGAGGTTCCGTGCAGGTTGTTCCCTTCAGGTGCAGCAAGTCTGCTTCTCAGGGTCGCCTGGCCAGCATGCCGGCAACCGGGATGCTCCAGGCACAAGCTGAACTAGTTCACTGGGGACAATGCTTGTTTGGACCTTGGTGCAATGAGTTCTGGATTAAACACTTAAAGCTTAAGTGTGTCATGGCTCCTGAGGCCTATTCTATCAAGCAGAACAAAAACCAAAACATGCAGGAATGGTACTGTGCTTTATGGCCTAACCTGAGCCCAGGATCTGCCTTCAGGTCAGAAGGACACTAGGAAGAAAAGGAGTTTTCTTCTCCATTGCCACACTCCTTCTTGGAGGATACCTGTGTCTTAATACAGTCTCTTTCTCTCTGAAGTTTCACCTGCCAAGGACTCAAGGTTGTTTTTTGTCAATCCTTTTGGTTACGAAGAAGTCATGGATCTGTTCTTTGATCACCAAGCCCAAAACCAAAAACCCAAATCGTACTGGAAAAACTATCATAAAACCAAATGTCTGAACGTGACTGAGTCTCAAGCTTGCCCCTGGCCAGCCAACTAAAGGGACTTGCCTTTGCAGTAAAGTCCTTTCCCAAACCAAAAGAAAGGGGTCAGGGATTTATGGATTGTCTCAGAGTTGTAGGCACTGGCTCATTCCCAGGATGAGTTCATTTCTTATTCTTAGAGACTGGACTCAAATTAAACAAACAGAGTCTATAAATAGAACAGGGATGCACTGGGCTCAGTGTCACCAAAAGGTCTCTTTCACAGGGATGGACTCACCAAATGGAGGTTCTCGGGTTACCCTATTGGTACTACATGGGATAAGGCTGTACTTTTTTTTTTTTTTTTTTTTTTTTTTCTGAGCGTCATCCAGAAGGGGAAAAAAAAAGCAGGTGAGTCAAACACTGGGATTTGGTCTGATTCTGTTGTCTTCATCTTTTTTTTCCACATACTCATTCACACTCTGAGAATAGCCACAAAGGAAAGATGTCCCTGTATTAATGTGCTGGCCCAGCATATCTGGCAGTGTCCTCAGAATGGATCCTGGTTCAGACTGTATTGACAGAATGTTCTGGCCTTTTGGATTAGATTGCAAACTCCCAATGGGAAGGGCCCGAGTGCTAGGATTTCCTCCTGGTTTTCCCTATGCTGCCAAGCACAAGGATGGCTAGAGTTTCCCTGGAGGCCCCTTCACCACAAATTAAAGGAACTTCCTCATGTGTGGTGATCTTATGGTGGGGAACAGCAGGGTCCCATGGCTTGGCCCAGATGTGACTTTGGTTTTAAGCATGCAGAGGTAGGGTCAGTGCACTAGAGTGTCGGGTGAGTGGGGGCTTGTGGCACCTGAAAAAATGATGAATAAACATAAAGCCATGGGGCAATAAAGTCTAGAGCTTATGTAACAAGAGCTACCATTGACTCTGTCATTGGCTAGGTAATTTCAAGAACTGTTTAAAAAACTCTGTAAGGGTCCATGGAATTTTTCTTCCTCCTTTGGTTACCCCAAAGAGGGTAACCACACTATCTGTGTTCTATACACAGGGACCTGATGACAAGTGTGACAAGGTAGAATTGGAAGCTCTATAGGTTAGCTCCAGAGATTCATCTCTCATATTAGCAGTTTTGCTTTTTTTAAATCTTTTTATTTTTTTTTATTTTTTTTTATTTTTTGTCTTTTTGAGACAGGGTCTCGCTATGCAGTTCAGGCTGGTTCTGAGCTCACTTTTGTAGCCCAGGCTGGTCTCGAACTCACACCGATCCTCCTGCCTCAGCCTCCCAAGTGCTGGGATTACAGGCGTGCGCCACCACACCTGGCCCATTTTTAATCTTTTTCTGAATGAGGTTCTCTCAGTGCTAAGGACCCTTCTTTTGTTTGTTTGTTTCTTTCTTTCTTTCTTTTTTTCTTTTTTATTTCTTCCTTTCTTCCTTCTTTTTATTTTATTTTATTTTTTTTTTCTGGTATCAGGGATCAAACTCAGGACCTTGTGCTTTCCAGGTAGGTGCTTATGCCACTGACCTATCTCCATGGTCCCCCCCCCCTTTTTTTTTTTTTGGTCTTTTCGAGACAGTGTCTTGCTATGCAGTTTAGGCTGCCCTTGAATTCACTTTGTAGCCCAGGCTGGTTTCAGACTTGCAGTGATCCTCCTGCCTCAGCCTCCTGAGTGCTCAGATTACAGGATTATGCCTAATTTATATTGAGCACTGAATAGTCCTTCTGTTGGATTTTCTTCCCAGTAGGTCCCCTTCTGTCTTCAGGAGGCCATGAGCCACCATAGAACCAGCCCTTCCCACTTTTGGCCCAGGTCCTTCTGGTGCCTTGTCTTGAGGTGAAGCTGTTGACAGTTCCTCCCCATAGACGTCTTATAGGCTATGAGACATAGGCCTGGCAATCAGAATGGATTTTAGGTTATTACTGGAAGTAAAAACTCTCTAGATTCCCTCTGGATTAGCTGGATGCAGGCTGCCTCAAGCAGCCTTGCTATCCTGCAGGGCACGTGCCTGGCTGTGAATAAAATCAGGACTAGGAGAAAGAAGAGCTGGAAAGTGGATGCTGCAGCCCTGTGAAGCGGGAATCCGGCCAGCCCTAGTGGCTGAATCTGCATCCCCATGTTGCACTTACAGGGGGCAGTGTTCCCTTTGCCATATCAGCTGGTTAATGTCACTTTCCTACTGCCTACAGTGGACAGATTCCTAGCTGAGAGTCAGGCCCCACATCAAATATGATTTGCTGCTACTGTACCTCAGCCCACCCTCATGCCTGTCTCTAGCACTGCTAGGATCTTCTACATAGAGCCATTCCTTCTATGCAAATCCCAAGTGTCACCTCAGGTTGCACAAGTCAGAGTTACCTGCATGCTCCTTGGTTGCCCTGATAAGGAATTCGGGCACTGCTTAGCACTTGTTTATGCTGGCTGCAAATACATTTGGTTATTTACAGTCATTCGTTAGCATTTATCTTCTTAATTACTTTTCTCTCATCGCTGGGACAAATATCTGACAACCAAGGTTAGGGGAAGAAAGATTTATTTAGCTCACAGTTACTAGAGGCTTTAAGACGCTGCCCCGTTTTATAGGGTCTGGAGGAAAGGCTGTGGCACTGCCATGTCCAAGATGATTTGCTCCATACCTTCAAGAGACCACCGCCTGGCGAGGAGGGGGGACCTCTGACAGTGCCTGCTGTCAGCTTATTGTTTTGCACCTCTCTTGGCCATGCCCCCTCAAGCACCGCCCCTAGAGCCATGAGCTTGACAGACCCATGATCTACATGAGGCTTTGGGAGGACAACTGGATACAAACCAGGACATTCCGCCTCTGGACCCCCACAGTCTCATGTACATCCCTTTCTGCAGAAGGAATTTTAGTCCACCTCTAAGAGTTGCCAAAGTCTCAATAGTTTCAGCATTGCTGAAAACTCCAAGTCCCAAGATTCCTCCAAGATCCAAGGCAAACTCTCAACGGTGAGCACCTACACAAATGAAAAATTACATACATTGAACATTCAAAGGCACAGGGTAAACATTGCCATTCCAAAAGGCATACACAGGAGGATACAAACCACTGGGGCTAAAACAAGTCCAAAATTCAGTAGGAATTTAACCTCAGAATTCCTGCATTCTGCATGTGCCTAAAACCAATGCCACATGGATGATGCCAAGGTCTGCTGCCAGCTGGAGCAGCAATAGCGAGGCTTCCTTCTCTCTTAGCTGTAGGGGTCAAGTGCCTGGATTTCTGAACACTCTGACTTGATTCTGAGGAGCAAATTCTCTATGCTGGCGCCATTCTGTGGTCTGGTGTGGCCACCGCCTCCATTCTGGAACCTGGTGTGGTGGCTGCCTACATTCTGGAACATGAGGTTCCCTGGCTTTCTCCTCAAAGCAAAGTCCTTCTACCCTTGTGCTTCTGGAGCTGCAAAGGGTGAGAACCTGCCACCTCCTCTGATGCCCTCTTTGGTACTCTCTTGTTCCTCCTGGGCAGTGGAGATCCCAGCTCCATCTTTGCAATCCACGGCCTTCCTGGTGCTTTCTTTCTGGCCAAACTCACATTTTAAATCATTCTTCTGGGCTTTTTGCTCTTCATTCTCAACATATATTTGACTTAGAACCCCTGGCAATAACCATGCCACTGCACCAATATTTGACTGCTTTGAAATTTTCTTTGAAAGGTTATCTAGTCCTCCATGTTTAAGTTCAGTCTCAGGCAAAGTGTCTGGACATGGGCAAAATTCTGCCAAAGTTTAGGCCAAGCCAAAACACAAATGATCTGGAGTCTAACAACCAACACAGTCCTTCTTCCCACCGGAAACCTCCCCAGCCTGGTCCTTACCAGTTGGCTTTCTATCAATCTTCTGGTCTGAGCTCTGACCAGAACCTCCCCTACAGAAGTGCCAAAACTGTTCTAATGCTTTACTCACAGACCATATCGTCAAACCTTTCCTCTTTCTTCCCATAAGCCATTCAAAAAAGCTTGTAATCTACATGGTCAGGTTTAGCCACAGCAATAATGACCAAATTCTGTCTTAGTTACTTTTCTCTCCTTGCTAGGACAAATACCTGACACGCAAGGTTAGGGGAGGAAAGGTTTACTTAGCTCACAATTACTGGAGATTTCAAGATGCTGCCCCCGCTTAACAGGGTCTGGAAGAGAGGCTGAGGTGCTGCCGTGTCCAGGGTGATTTTCTCCTTACCTTTGAGAGAGGGCGGCCTGGCGGGGGCGGGGAAGGAGAAGAACCTCTGACAGCACCTGCCGTCAATTTAATGGTTTGCACCTCTCTTGGCCTTGCACCCTCAAGCCCTGCCCCTGGAGCCATGCATGCACTTGACAGCCCTATGACTTACATAAGGCTTTGAAGGGACAACTAGATACAAGCCACAATATTTACTGAATGCTTCCCATGTGTTACCTTCTCCTTTAGGGGTAGGGAACTAAAACAATAATGTCAACATATATCTGAGGTCCTTTTAAGCATCAGAGACTCTGCTTAGGACTTAGCATGCATTAGTTATGGTATTCATCTCCTTCAAACATCCCCTGGATGGGCACGAATAACATCTGCTTTACATGTCACAGGGTAATAAATTAGGAAATTACACCAAAGCACTGAGACTTAAAAGCTCTGAAATGGCAAAGTGAATTACTAGATGAAGATGCAGAAGTTAACAACCAGTGCTTTAGTATTTGTCTCGCTATGAAATCCTCTGTTTCACAAACCCTTAGTCTGTAAAATGGATATAAAAAAAATCAATAGGCATTAGAGGATTTTATGAAAATTTTTTTAAATTTGTGTGTTTGACTTTCGGCCGGAACTGCCATCTTCCAGTAATTTGTCAAAATGACTAACACAAAGGGCAAGAGGAGGGGAACCCGTTATATGTTCTCCAGGCCCTTTAGAAAACATGGGGTGGTTCCTTTGGCCACATACATGCGAATCTACAAAAAGGGTGACACTGTAGACATCAAGGGAATAGGTACTGTGCAAAAAGGAATGCCTCACAAATGTTACCATGGCAAAACAGGAAGAGTCTACGTTACCCAGCACACTGTTGGCATTGTTGTAAACAAGCAAGTTAAGGGCAAGATACTTGCCAAGAGGATTAATGTACGTATTGAGCATATTAAACATTCAAAAAGTCGTGATAGCTTCCTGAAACGTGTCAAGGAAAATGATCAGAAAAAGAAAGAAGCCAAAGAGATTTGTACTTGGGTTCAACTGAAGCGCCAGCCTGCCCCTCCCAGAGAAGTGCACTTTGTGAGGACCAATGGGAAGGAACCTGAGTTGTTGGAACCTATTCCCTATGAATTCATGGCATAAACTGGGATGTAGTTGTGCCATTCACCACCTAATTGACAGCTTAAGTGTTCTAGATCCTGTATAAAAATAAAATTGCCCTGTGTTGTAAGGGTGATTTTCTTAGTTGAAGAGGTATGTGATGCCTTCTTACCTCAAACATATCTCAGCAGATTTTCACTGTAGTGAGTAATTGTGTCTGGTCTTTTACTCTTCAGTGTTTTCTTGCTGAAAAGTATTGCTGAGGTATTGTGCAGGTATATACCCAAATATTTATAAAATACTTACATTGGCCTGAAGATCTTGTAAATCTCCATTGGGAAAAGATGTATCCAAATAAATGGAAGTCACTTAAACAAATGTAAGTCCATTTCAGTTAAATAAATTGTTTAAAGCACCTATTGTGAGTTCTGTTCTAGTTCTGCATTACTTTGACCATTTCATGAAACATTTGGAATGTAATGCGTAAGTACTAGATTTTAATAGCTCTCCAGCAGTAGAAGCATGTTTGTAGTTCTGGAGGATAGAAAGTCCTTGGTTCTCCACTTCAGAGATGATGCCCGTTGCTATCCATCAGAGGGGGTATGTACTATCTATAAAAGATCAGAGGAGGGGAAAACTGAGTTTTGAGATGGGCCATGCGCTATTTTCTGAGCCCTTGGATAAGGGGACTAAACATCAGTTTATGAACAGCCTTGGCTTTTGTCGTTCTAACAACACCCTCACTGCTGTGACATGCCTCCAATATGTTTCATTCTGTACTGTGCTTCCTTGTAACCCTTTTAACTTATTTTCCTTGCATTTTCATGTTGTGTTTATTCTGTGAAATGCTGGGTTTAGTTTGACAGACTTTAATTTCCCAAGTAGTAAATGCTATGAGTGAAGAAGTCCTAAAAAAAAAAAAAAAAAAAAAAAAAATTTGTGTGTTTGGTGGAGGGTTTCACTATGTAGACTTCACTGGTGGTGGTCCTCCTGTTTTCAGTCTCCCTAGTGCTGGGATTACAAGGCATGCACCTCCATACCTAGATTCTGTTGCCTGTCCAGCATACCTGGGGGGCAGGCCTGGTACGCATGTAGGACCAGAAATTGAACCCTGCACTTGCCAAAGCAGGCTTTTTGTCTGCTGATCTATCTCACTGGTCCTTATGAAGTAGTCTGTCATTCACCTCCCGGCAAACACTGAATCTAGGGATGTTTTTATCTATTCCTGTACCTCCAGTCTGGTGAGAGCAGCTTCTAGAGGAGAAGCTGTGCACAGCTTCAACAGTATTCCCCAAAGTTAGAGAGATGGGGGTTAAGTAACTCTGTGATTTCCTCCTGAGCTACCAGATAGCAAGAGTTATAAGGGAGGAAGCTGCTGCACTGTGGATCTATAATGTTCTCTAAGTGCCCATGTGGTGAAGGCTGACTACTACTGGGAAGTAGGGGGGACTTTTATGTCACCAGGGAATGCCCTTGGAGGTGTTGTAGGACCTAGCCTTTTCTTGCATGTCTTTTTTACCCAGCTCTGAGGTGAACTGGCTTTCTTCAACACAAGAAAGTCTCAAGAGCAACAGGGTCAACCAACTCTTGACTGAAACCTCAAAGTTGCCTGGCAAAACAGACCTGTTCTCTTTATAAGTTGCTTATCTCAGGTATTTGTTACAGTTGAAGAAAGCTGACCAACACAGAAGACAATGTGGGGCTGGGCAGATAGCTCAGTAGGTCTAAGTGCCTGTCTGCCAAATGCAAGGACCTGGGTTCTAGCCCTGGTACCACATACGATGCCAGTCCCAGAACTCCAGGCAGAAACTTGTTCTCAAAGTATGAAGGCTTCCTACTGAGCATCTTGGGCAACTTGTCTTCTTAGATATAGTCCCACATAGTGGTCTAGAAGGGGCAAAAAGCCCTTATGAGACAAAGGTAGACTACTAGACCAGAGTCTTGAGTAGGAAGCTGCTCATTTCCCAGGTGGTAACTGAGCACACGTGCAGGTGTGGGTGCCTAACATCTAAGTGCTGTCCTCCACGTGCTTATCGCTCTCACCTTTTCTCCATTTCAACCCCTTGTAGGTGGGCATGGGGAAACTGCTGTTACCGTCTTCCCAGAAGTGAGAGCCCCACTGTAGCAGGGCACAGGGAAAGAGAACTAGCACAAAATGAGGAATAAGGTTTGTAATATTGGCTAATGTATTGAATAGGGGGTGGGAGATATAGCTCAGTGGTATAAGCACCTGTATGGCAAGTGCCTGGCAAGTACAAGGTCCTGAGTTTAATTCCTGGTATATATATCTTAGGAATCATAGGATTAGAACCTGTGAGATAACTCAGCAGACTAAGTGCCTGCTTAGGCAAGCACAGGAACCGGGTTTCAATTCCTGGCATCACTTGCTGCTCTAGCCCAGCTCCCCAGGCATACTGAGCTGACCAATGAGTATGGGCATGGTGGAGCATCCCTGTAATCCCAGTGCTGGGGAGGCTGAAAACAGGAGGATCACTGAGTCCAAGCTGCTTAGTGAGACCATGTGCCAAACACAATCAATCAAACAATCAATCAATCAATCACAGGACTTTTTCCCACTGAAAACTAAAAGAGAAAGGAATGTTCTCTAACTTTTTAATGCAGTGCTAGGATAAAGACTTAATTTATCAAAACTTCGATGAGATGATAGACATAAAACTAAGATTGCTTTGATGATTTTACTCTTTATGTTCTACCAAACAGAGGTTAGACAGGTGCCTTCAGAGGTTAGATAGCTGCATGGGCAAAGAGACAACAAAAAGACAGAATTGTATTCCTAACTGTGTTTTTGCTCTGTTTCTAGCTGCTGGAAAATTATCGTCAATCCTGATTTGAACTGGAAGAGGCCATGTCCTGTTCTTCTTTCTCAATGTCTTCTTTTTTTATGATAATATATATACAAATATATATAATTCATTTTAATGAGAAAAAAGATAAAATAGCAATGAAACAGTTTTTTTTAAAGTCAGTAGGATGCTGGGGCTGGGGAGATAGCTCCGAGGCACAAGTGCCTGCTGGGCAAGTGCAAGGTCGTGAGTTCGAACCCTGGTCCCACAAAATAAATAAATAAATAAATAAATAAAGTCAATAGGATGCTACAATAATTAATACCCAGCATATTGTTGTCTTCATAGTAGTTATTCAGAGGAGAAGATGCAGACCTGATATCCTGTCTAAATAATATTAGAACAAACTTTTATTCTCAATGAACTAAGACAAAATAGCTATATATCTATCCTAACTATCTTGTGTATATGTATAAATATATGTATATATATTTTCATTTTAAAGTTTCTAATACTAGAAGAAAATGTCATACCATGTCTTATAAGTACATTGTAAGTCTGAAATACAGCGTGAATCATAAAACAAAAAGTATAATTAAAAATATTCAAAATGAATTTAAGTTAAATTAAATATTTCAAAACAATATTCCAAAATTCAAAACATCATGAGTTCAACTCAGAGGCCAGAATGTTGTGTATCATATGTATGAATCTGTAATCAATTCAGAGTACTCACATAGTATTTGAATAGGTTAATATATACAAAGGTATCCACTAAGAAAAAGTTTCCATGAGAGTAAAGAATTAAGAATGAAACATATCATAAATACTGGAATGGCAAATATATGACCAGAACTTCAAAAAGTCTGGAGATAGGGTATTGCATAAAGATCTAGTATGTCATGTACATGGACAGTGTCCATGACGCTTACTGGTGGCCAGGTGTCACTTGTGGGACTGAGCTACTGCTATTTTCTTGATATCCACCCTCTAGACCTAGACAGAATCATGTCCCAGTCAATGCAGGAGAAGTCCATTGGTAGTTGAAAGACTTCTTTTGTATACGTTTTTCTCCTGTGTTTAATTGTTTGCCCTATTTGGTGGGTTCTTTCCATTCTCCTTCATGGAGTTGTGGTCATTTTGATCTCTGTCTAGAATACCTTTTAGTAAACTGTGTAGGATTAGCTTTGTCATCATGAAATTCTTTAGTTGTTTTTGTCCTGGAAGTATTTCACTTCTCCATTGAACTTGAGAGTTTTGCAGGGTATATCATTCTGGGCTGGAATTTGTTTTCTTGCAAGACTTAAAGTACTTTGTTCCATCCTCCTCTCCTTCTCCCTCTCCTTCTTCTTCTTTCCTCTTTTTTTTTTTTTTTTTTTTTTGTAGAACTAGGGATTGAGGACCTTACACTTACCAGGAAGGCACTTGTGCCCTGAGCTACCTCCCCAGCCCTCCATTCTCTTCCTGATTTGATGGTTTGTAAAGAGAAATCTGCTGTTATTCTGCGGATTAATGTGATCTCTCTTTTCTCTAGCAGCTTTTGTAATACTGTGCTGAATTTCTGGGATCTTGATTATTATATGTCTGGGTGTGATTTCAATTGGATTGATGTTATTTGGAGTTCTATATGCTTTAGTTACTGAATGTCAGATTGTTTCCCCATATTTGGGAAGTTTTCTGCTATGGCTTCTGCCATATTCTTTTTATAACATTTATATTGACTCCTTTCTCATTGACGACTATTAGTCTCATGTTGTTTGTCTTTGCGTCATCTTGCAGATGTTGAATTATTTTTTCTTGTATCCTCATTGTTTTTAAGAGATCTTTTCTTACCTCTTCACTAGCTGCAATGATGTCTTTAAGGTCTGAGAGTCTGTTTTCACTTTCATTGACACGGTTTTGCCAGCTCATGATTGAGGTTTTAAGTCCCTGAATAGCATTTTGTATCTGCTTCATGCATTCTATTACTTTCCTACATTGATCATTCAAGGATTTCATCATTTCTCTATTCTCCTCTATTTTTTTTATCAGCATCTTTAGAAGCACTTCATACTTCTTTTATTATAGGCAGTATTTCTTTTTTTACTTCAGAAATTATTTCTGATCCGATGTCCTCTATTCCTTTTTGCAGTTGTTTCTTTACTTCAGATGCTATTATGTCAGAGATGTCAGGTAAGTGATTTCCAATTTCTTTTATGCTATTGTCTCCTGCATTTGTTCTGGGTGGACTTGACATCTCAGAGCACATTTTGCTCTCCTTCTTTGTCATTTTGTATAGCCCTACCTCTTTACCTTTGGTGTAGAGCTTTGGTAGAGTTCTTACCTTAGCACCAGACCTGGTTCTACCAAGTTCAAACTCAGCCAGGTGGGTGTGACTTGGGTCTGGCTGCTGAGCTCCACTTCTTCCTGCTTCAGCCCTTGCAGGTGAACCTGCTGCACCACTCTGGCAAGATGGATCAGCTGTGTGGGTCTTATCTCTAGTCTCTCTACAGGGAGTTCTGCCTCAGTTTTCCACATTGGGACCATGTGATGGATGAAGTTTCACTCACATGCCAGGCCTTGTTGCTGGACCAAATGAGTTTTGGGCAGGCCCTGGGTGGTCTCACTCACATGCTGGGCCTGTTTGCTGTGTCTAATCTATGTTTTTGTTTTTTTTTTTTTGACTATTTTTATTTTCTTTTTTAAAAAAACCTTAAAAATAAAAGGAGAAAGTGTGTCTCTGGGTTAAGACTAAAGAACAGCTACTACAGCCAGCCAGGATTTCATAATATTGTATTGTTTGCTGAGTATTTCACTTTTTTCAAATAATATTTATGTCTATGCATGTGAGGTAGTGATAAAAGTTTAAAGCAAACTTAGGTGTACATATTTTGCTTTAAAGAAAATGGTCATAGTGCAGGTGAAATAAAAGACAGTTCCCTATCTATCTATCTATCTATCTATGTTTTAAAATAGGGTCTCACTATGTCACTAAGTTGCCTAGGCTGAGCTCAAGTTTACATTTTACCAGTCTTAGCTTCCCAGAATTGCTGGAGTACAAGCACGTGCTACCACACTTGGCTAAAAGATATGTTTTTGGTCAGTGTGATATTGGTCAATAAAAGTGACATCAGAGGACTTTGATCTGTGAAAATATCCCTCATAGTTCTGTGTAGCCAGTGCCTTATTAACGACAATTCAGCAAAAAAGAACTTTGTTTTCCTTTCTTCCCCAAATAATTTAATCCCTGCCTCTTTTCCCCATGGCTATCTTTGGGTGATGCCTGCTCCTCAGAAAAAGACTGAGAGATGGGGGACCTGGGGCAACACGACGTTTGATGTGGGCGGTCCTTAGAATGTGGGAAGACATACCTGAGCTATATTCTGAGCCAACACCTGAAGTTAGTTACAAATTATGCTCTTTTTGTGGATGGTGCCCACTAACATATGCAACCTTGCTCCTCCCATTCTCAAAATTTTAGCATGGAATTGGGGTCCAAGTCACTGGGCTCTTGCAGAAGGCTCTGTGTACCTCTGTCAGCATGGGAGAACACAGGGAAGGGTTTGCTTGCTCGCCTTGGTCCCTGCCAGACTTGGAACTTGTATGGACAGAAACCAAGATGGCAAGGATTACTTCTGCCTGCAGAAATTATATCTGATTCGGTGTCTTTCTCCTGCCTCTGCCCTCTCCTAATTTTCCAGGTTATCTCTTGTTAGTGCCTAAGGATAGGGGTGAGTGGAGCCACTGCTCTGTTTATAAGCTGGGAAGAAGGAAACCTGGCTTGGCTGTGTGACTTTAAGGAAGTACCTTGACTTCTCTGACCCATGGGGCTGTTGTTAAATTTAGATAAAATGGAAGAATACAACCGAGAGCTCTATATGAGGTTCCAAGAGTCATAACATATAAAACATCTATTTAGAAAAGAGTAATCTAGGCACCCTGGTGACCAGCAGCTCTTAGAAGGCCCTGGAATAAGGCTTTTCCAAGTCAGAAGAAAAATGATGTGGAACATGCAGTTTTTGCAGTAATTTTAAGTCTGATATTTTTTCTAACTGGGTCCCACCCAGAATCTTCAATGCAGAGAAGACACCCTCAGTCCGTAACAGAATCCATTTGGAAAGGGAAATGGTTGGGTTGTACTGTATGACTCATCTCCAGCAGAACCACAGTTGGCCTTGAAACTATGTAGCCAGGAACGACACCTATATTCTAGCTGCAATAGATCCAAGGAGTTGAGTTTCTGGCTTCTATTATTAGGGTGCAAAAGACTTAAATTGGAAAATTCCCCAAATCTAGGAACAGAGTGAAATTAGGAGTGTAAGAAGAGCACTATGCTACCTGATTCTTCTACTGTTACCACTGGTACTAACCCAACTAACCCAAGACCCCAACGCACAGTTAAATGTTACTTTTGTGTTCTCATAAGCCCTACTGTCTACGCTTTGGTGATATGTGTTTTCTCACTGGTTTGCTCCTCTCCTGTTCCCATTTACAAGACCCAAACTGCCTTTCAGCTCCCAGCTATCACCCTTCTACCTTTTTCCCTTAGATACTTTGGTTTATTATTTATATCTTACCTCAAAAACTCAACCCTGGGGCTGGGGAGATAGCTCCATGGCACAAGTGCCTGCCTGGCAAGTGCAAGGTCACCAGTTCAAACACCAGTCCCACCAAAAAAAAACAAAACAAAACTCAACCCTTACACAAGTCAGTGCTGACTCTTACCCATATTATACATTCACAGTGTCTTGGCTTTCAAAATTAATCTAATTATTATTACTTACATATTTTAATACATATTTCCCCCATTGGTCTTCATTATCCATGAGAGCAGAGGAAAAACATGCCTAATTTGGGGCCAGTGAGATGGCTCAGCAGTCTAAAGCTTCTGCTTAGGCAAACTTAGGCAACCTCAGGTACTGTGGTTCAATCCCCAGCACCACATGCTGCTCCAGTCCCACCTCAAGAGCAGGCTGAGCCGGCCATAATAAAAAAAAAAAAAAAATTAACACACCTGATCTGTCCATCGCTGATTGCCCCAGCTCCTTATCCAGGGTTTGGCATGGCAGGCACTCTATTTGGAGCTGTGGAATGAAACCCTCTGTTCTGTGGATCCAGCCATCCTAGGCTGAGATCAGAAAATACTTCAGAAGATTTCTGTCCTCAAAAGCCATCTTCACAGTGTTATTAGCCATAAGAAAGAGGCCTATATGAGCTGGGCATGGTGGTGCACACCTGTAATCCCAGTACTTTGGAGGCTGAGGCAGGAGGATCAGTGTGAGTTCAAGACCAGCCTGGGCTACAAAAGTCAGCTCAAGATCAACCTAAATTTCATAGCGAGACTCTGTCTCAAAAAGACAAAAAAAAAAAAAAAAGAAAGAAATAAAGAGACCTATATGGTTGAGATCATATGAATCAGTGATAATTGCAGCAGGAGAAGGGGTAAGAATCTGGGGAGCATGTGGAGAGGTAGCCAGCATTCCCAGGCCTGAATAGCAGTAGAAGCTGGTGGATGGTTAAGAGGGACATGCTTGTAGGTCCTCAGGGATATATTGGCTCCAGTTGTGCTATTGGCAGGAATCTCACAAGAAAGCAGGACAGAAGTGGGCAGGTAGAAAAAGCTCTCCAGCTTTACTTCTGAGGAGGTAGAGAAGACAGAAAAATCTTTTTGTTAAATACTGCTTTAGTTTGGCTCAGCAACTTTCTTGATGTCCTCATTTTAGAAGCTAAAGTGATGGCCCCTTTCCAAGTGTCCTTGGTCTGTGAGAACCATAAATCCCTCACAATTTCCAGTCCCTCTCTCCCCCTTCTCCCTCTCTCCCTCCTCCCTCCTTCCCTGACCAACTTCTTCCAACAAATATCCCTTTATCTCTATGTCTCCTTTATCCTATTTTTCCTAAGGTATCTTCCTTAACGCCCTGCCCCTGACCTTGTCCCTCTTTATTTACTTATTCTTGGAAGGATCCACATCCATCACCAGTGGTGCATTCTCTCTAGCCTGTGATTATTCAGCTTCTATTGATTCGTCTGCAAGACAGCTTCTCTGTCCTGAAGTTACTTTAAGTCCTAAATTACTCCACTTTTGTGAGGTCTCTGACCCTTTGAGAATCACTTTGGGAAGCTATGTACTTCCTCTCCTAGGAAAACTCACTCTTGAAGCCACATTTGTATGCAGTTTTAGTACTCTACTCGTCTTATGACACCCACCCTCCATCCCAAAGGTAATCCTGTTCCCAAGTACGGAATGGAGCCTAGATGGGTGTTGGCATTGTTATTGTTGTTTGTTTGTTTTTATTTGTTTTGTTTTCTGGGGGTGTTCGGTTTTTTGAGATAGGGCCTCACTATGTAGTTCAGGTTGCCCTTGTATTTACTATGTAGCCCAGGCTGGTCTTACACTCCTGCCTCCGCCTCATGAGTGCTGGAGTCATAGGCATGTACCGCATGCTCAGCTCCAGGGGTCTTTTCTTAAGCATCTTTAGTGATGAGGGACACAGGTGTGGAAACAAGACTGTTCATTATAAATCCTAACTCCAACCTTCCTAGCTGCATGAAATTGGCCCTCTCTGTGCCTCAGTTTCCCCAGTTATAATAAAGAATAATAATATCTAAACTTTTAGGGTTGAGGCAAAGTTTATCTGCATTAATTCAATATAGCATTTAGAACAGTCATATATTGGATATATTGAATATTCACGTGTTCAGCATCATCCTCTTTATACTTTAGTTTCATTGTTGCTTCTCACCAATCTCATTACTTCCAGATCCGATACAGTTCTGTGTCTGATCCATAGATACATCTTGTGCATCACATATTACTCTCTTAAAAATAAATAAACCCATTAATAGTATTTACAAATTAGGAGTTCACATGAAGATCTTGTCTTTCGTCTTCTCTTGGAAAATCAAATCTGACAAGGCTGGGTCATGTTTCCCCTTGACATCCAGAGCTGGAACTGTGTGGTCCTTCAATTCACCATGGCCCCCTAGGCATGTTTTTAAGCTCTGCACGTATAGCTTCATCACCTGTCAAACAGGAGGAGTGCTGTTCGTGGCATAGTAATATCTGTTGCAAGAAGCAAATGAGTTTATACATGCTGGGTTCTTAGAACTGCTGTTGTCACCATCATCCATCTTATTATCAGCAATGATGCTGCTGCATCTTGTTGGTGTCTGTTGAAGCCCTTCTTACCATTTGCAATCATAATCTGCATGTTTATTTGCTCAGTATATGATGTTCCCATTAAATTCCCCTTGGATATTTTTCTTGTAGGTCTTACTTTTATTTCTTTATGACTATGAGCATGCCAATTCTGTACCGCTTGTAATTTTTTCTGTTTAATTCTAATTTGTACTATCTTTAAAAAATAAAAATAGCACAAGGGCCTGAGTTCAATCCCAGTTCTGCAAAAGAACACATAAATGAATAAATTCCCATTGAATTTAAGATACATAAGGGTATGAGCAATTTTTCATTATGTGGGTCATCAAGAACTCATCTTGCAAACAAATTTTAGCCTTGAAGACAAAGGTAGCATTTCCTTCGGCCACCATGTTTTCAACTTGTCCATTCTCTTTTTCCCTAGTGAGAGGTAGCCTGAGTCTAAAAGTCTCGAGTGTTTCTGTGGGTATAAAGAAATTCAGAGGCCCAGACCATGCCAGTTGATATTGTCACTGTGGAGGGCAATTTAGACAATAGCTATTAGAACTGAAAATAGGCATTTCTATGACCCAGAAGTTTCATGTCTCACAAGATGATTTAGTACCACATTGGCACAACTATCTAAGAAGTCATAAGGAAGGATGGTCATAGCCTCATTTTTTCATGATAGTGAAGAGGGAGCAACTTAGTTGTTCACCAACGGAGGAATGGTTAAGTAGAGTACAGCACCTCCTGAGGGAGATGCAGAATAAAAAGCAAATCGAGAACTTCTGTCTTTACTTTTTTAATTTCAGATTTTTTTTTATTTTAGAGGTTTCAATAAGAACTGAAAACTAATTTGCTATGATATGAATCGAGCCCCATTTCATGTTTAATTTTTCACAACAGTGTTATGTGATAGGTACAGTTACTATCCTTTTCATAGAGGAGGAAAATGAAAGAAAAAGTGATTTCTCCAAAGTTATCCAATGAAGTTGGAAATTGAATATAGGTAGACTGATTCCTAGTAAATTGTTACATAGCATTTGTTTATCTATACTGTTCATGTTATAATAATTGGACAGTTCATTATTCTTTTCAATTTTATATATTTGGTACAGAGTCTCACTATGCAGCTCAGACTCACATAGGGATTCTCCCGTCTCAGGCTTCCCAGCACTGGGACTATGGGCGAGTACCACTGTATGTGGTTTCTATGGCCAGCTCAGTGCTCTCAGGGATCAAACCCAGGTCCTTGCACTTGCCTAGGCAGGTGCATGGACTGCTGATCTACCTCCGTGGCCTGGTTAGTTCACATTTTAGTGTAAAAAGACACAAAATACATGGATGGACCTCCATGAAGTTGAGTAACAGAGCTGAAGATTCCTGGAAGTGAGAAAGGACTCTAAAAATTAAAAATGAAAACAACTTCTTGAAATGAGAGTTAAGTAGAGCAAGTTCAAAGGATGTAAGGTCAGCACACAAATATCAGTTGCTTTTCCATATACTAGCAAGGCACAATTGAGTCAAAAATTAAAAATGCAATGTCATTTGTAATTACTGAGGCATAAACCCAATAAAATGTATATAAAAACCATACTCAGTGTGTCTTAGTTACTTTTTGCTCGTTGCTGGGACAAATACCCAACACTCAAAATGAAGGAAGGAAAGGTTTATTTAGCTCACAGTTCGTAGAGGTTTCAGTCCATATTCGGCTAGCCCAAGGCTGAGTGGAGCAGGGTGGAGAGCATCCAGTTCATGGAGGCAGAACAGTAGCAAAATGGCGGCAGAGGTAGCCAACCAACACGGCAGCAGAGCAACAGCAACAGCTAGAGCTCCAGTCTGTCTCTCTGTCTCTCTTTATATTACATTCAGGCTCTCCGCTTTAGTCCCGCCCTAGGCTACACCCATAATCCCAGAAGTACTTCCACCCATAATCCCATCAGTACTAAAACCCATAATCCCAGGGATCATGGATCAAGTCTCAAACTCTAGAAGTCCCCGCCCAATGACTCCATGAGGCTTTGGGGGGACAACTAGACATAAACCATAACAGTGTGACACTACAAAGTATTGGTAAAAGAAACTAAACACAAACTAAATAGAGGGGTGTACTATGCTCATGAAGAGAAGACATGGTGTAGTACAGATGTCAGTTTTCCACATACTGAATTCTAGATTTAACACACAACTTCTACATGAAGCTCAGCAGTGTTTTGTAGATAACAAACAAATTCTAAAATTTACACAAAAAAGTAAAGGAACTAAAATATCTAAAATAATATTGAAGAAGAATGAAGTCATCTGATATTAAGTTTATTTAACATTTAAAATGATTCAGACAATGTTATAGGCAAAAAGATGGGTACATATGCAGTATGATCAAAAAATACGGAGAGCACTTAAGTTTTGAACATACTTATTCCATCATTCTTGCCACTTTCTAGAGCAGTGCTAGAAGTCCACGTTTGCAAAGACTTCAGTCTTTAGTTGAGCTATTATGGTTGCCTGCCTCCATGTTCTGAATCAATTCAAGCATGTACCTCGTATGCTCATTTTGACATCGGGGACAATTCAGAAATTACATGGTACCAGATCTGGTGACCAAGACTCTGACAAAAAGAAAAAAAGCACTCAGATGCAGAATATACAAATTTTAAAGACACATTGATTTAAAAGCAATTCAATTAGACAGTGGCAAAATATTGAGTTGACATTTTGCAGAAGAGGATGTATGGATGGCCAATAAACACATGAAAAGATGTTCAATACTTCTGGCCATTAGAGCAATGCAAAGTGAACTTGCAGCAAAGTATAACTGCCTAGCTATCAGTGTGATTCAAGAATTTTTTTTTTTTCTAGCTCAGGCTGTCTTAAGGGCAGGTTTGGTGTGGCTTGTTGAGCTGGGGATCTAACCACAGTCCCCTGCAGCCAACTGAGTTTTCCCAAGCCGGTGCTTTAAACAACTGAGCTAACCCACAGCCCCCTTCAATGTGAGCCAAAAATATTGGTGTGTTAGATACTAGCAATGATGAGAAGTAGCTACTTTGTATCTCATCAACACTCCTGGGAATGTGAAATGGAACATCAACTCTATCTAGAAGAGAGGAGTTCTTTATGAAGTTAAACATGTGCTTACCAAAGGACCAGCAATTGATTCCTGAATATTTATACTAGAGGAATGAAAGTGTACATTCATACAAAAACCTATACAGGAATGTTCTAACAGTTCTACTCGGAATAGGTGAAAACCAAATATTCCTCATTAAACATTCATCATCAAATGAATGAGTGAAACAACTACTACTTGGTCACACAAAGGAATGAACTATTAATCTATTCAGTAACTTCAGTGAATCTCAAGGATTTTTTTTCTTTCAGAACTTTTGTTTGTTTGTTTATTTATTTTATGGCCGGGTCAGCCTGCCCTGAGGGCAGGGCTGGCACAGCATGTGGTGCCGGGGATCGAACTGTGGTCCCTGTAGCCACCCAAGCTTTCCTAAGCAGGTGCTTTAGACCACTGAGCCATCCTTCCGGGCCCCTCAAGCATGTTATGTTGTGTGAAAATAAGCCAATCTCATCTTTATCTTGAGGTCTGGCTTTCTTCATATAAAGATGAGATTGACTTTTTTAGCCAGATGGGTAACCAGGGCATTAAACCCATCCTTTCTCAAAAATACCTTTGTTCTTTCCATGTACACTTGCTACATTACCCAATTCTGTATCAGACGAATTATTAACTAAGCAGTCATACTTATAATCCCATAGGTCGATGGCACTTTGACCCATGTTGTACCCATGTGGTGTTTGTGTTGTATAAATGACTTCTGACAAAGGACCTCAATGACCACCCAATTTCCAGGCTTCTCCAGTCTCTCAGGAGCTACTCCTATTCCTCAATAAATATTTCCTACTCTTAAAAAGAAAAAAAAAAAAAAGCTAATCTTGAAAAGTTTTGTATGATGTGATTTCGTTTATAAAATATTTGTAAATAACAAAATTATAAAGGCAAACCAGGTCAGTGTTTGCTAAGGCCTAGCGTTGGGGATGGTCAAACACTGTCATGGAGAAGTGATCATTCTGCAGTTCAATGGGAGGGCTTCTTCTCATTAGTAAAATGATTCTTTATCCTGATTGTGATAGTCATTATGTTAGTCTCAATATATGGTGAAATATTAGAGTGTAGAACAATCAGAAAAATGAACACACACAAAAACCAGTGAAGCCTAAGTAAAGTGTTCTGTTCAGTGAATGCTCCAGTTATTCGGGTCATTTTCTTACTTCTGAAAGGGTACTATCATGTAGATGTTATCTCCAGGAAAGCTGGGTGAAGGTACGTGAAACTTCAGTCTTTCTGCAACTTCTTGTGAATCTAAAACTATTTCAAAATAAAAAGGATTTTAAAAAAATTTTAAGAGGCTTACTCATAAAAGCTTGGAGATGTGGAGAATATAACTATAAGAAAGCTAAGGTGTCTTCATGGACCAGCCCTACCCTGTTACTAGTGTTTGCTTCTTCTGTGTGCATCATGGAGCTACAGCAAGAACTTAATGAGTAGCTGTGGGAAAAGTGAATAACCTTAGTACAGTGTTTGCCCTCATCTGACTCCAAGGTATGAAAAAGGAGTCCAGACCTAGGTCTTAGAGCTCGGGTTACTCCTCCAGCCCTGTGGCCCTGGACTCCTGGCTGGGCAGGTGCAGGAAAGCTCAGGTTTCCTGCA
Source organism: Myocastor coypus (assembly GCA_004027025.1). Taxonomy (NCBI): domain Eukaryota; kingdom Metazoa; phylum Chordata; class Mammalia; order Rodentia; family Myocastoridae; genus Myocastor; species Myocastor coypus. Next base: position 10,385 of record PVJA010017175.1, on the reverse strand, counting down.
GCAGGAGATGAGTGACAGAGTTGGGGATTCCTGGAAGAGCCATAAGCAAGTGGGTAGGAGCTGCTAGCCACGTCCAGGTTAGGGGGCAGGATTTTCCCAGGGATCTATTTGATGGCTTTTGAGAGATGCAGCCCTTTTTCTGGTACAAGCTCTCTTATCCTATAAGGTTATACTATAATCTCCTTAGTTTTAGTTGCCTGCCTGTAGTCTTTTAGGTCTGTTTTGACTCCCAGTTGTGTGAATTCTTAGTTGTGTGATCCTGGGACAAGTCCCTTCACCTCCTAAAGCCTCAGTCTTTGTATCTATAGATTGGGAATAATATTCCTTAACTTCCTACACTTCTGAACAGATTTTGAATTTATCTGTGTCAAGGGCTCCACACTAGTCATGTTGTTTGTGCTCAGGGACTATGATGCCTTTGACCTTCTTCTCAGCAATGTGCATCAGGTGCCAACAGAGAAGTTGGCTTTAGCCAACTAGATGGGCTTATTCTACACACTGATCCACTCTGCTCACTTCTGCTGAAAGCAAGTTAAAACCAGAACCAAGGCAATCTCAGAGAAATATGGAAGTCTGTAAGGGCAGCCAATGAAGGAGTATTGGGAGATTGGCAAGAGACCATTCACTACTGGCAACCAGGCTGCCTGGGTTCAAATCCAAGCTCTGCTCTTTATCACGCACTTTGGGAACTTTACTTAAATTCTTAGAATCTCATTTTCACCACTCTAAATCTAAAGTGAGGACAAAGCTCCTGAGCCTGTGAGAATTGTGTAATATAGATAGATCAATTGATTGACAGATAGACAGAGAGATCATCATCATCATCATCTCTATGGAAAGCCCTTAGTATCCTATCAGACATTCTGTGAATGACATCATGACAAAGGTAATTATTATTGACCATTATCACTATTTTTATCATGGCTGTGTGTGCATATGTAGAGAATGACATTATGGAGCAGTGGTTCTCAACCTTTCTAATGCTGTGATACCACAATACAGTTCCTCATGTTGCAGCGACCCTAAACCAAAAACTAATTTTGGTGGCTACTTCAAAACTGTAATTCCAAATAAATAACATTTTCGGATGGCTTTAGGTGACCCCTGTGTTTCGGTCATTGACCCCTGCCAAGGTCGTGACCCACAGGTTGAGAACCGCTATTATAGAGTTTGTAGGTGTTTTTAGCTGCTTGAACCTCCTTCTCCTCCACTCTCTGGCTGACCAGCTCTCCTAGCAGACCTGTGGCAGCAGCCCCTGTGTGTGGTGCCCTGGCAGTATCCTCCAGGGAGGACAGAGAACAGCTATCTGGGTTACCTGCAGCCTCATCAGACACATTCCCTGGAAACTAGGGCCCAGTGTTCTGGGCCCAGTGGCTTTGTCAGCTGAGATAACATCTTCTAAGTCCTCAGATACCCGGACAGTCAGGTGGATGCCTGGGCATTGGTGGGGTGGGTAGAGGGAATGTGCCTGTATCAGTCAACAGGCCATTGGGGGACAGGAGCGAGGCATTTCAGGAGGAATCTGCCAGCTTGTGGGCCAGAGCTGATATTGTCTCAGCCTCCCTCCTACTTTCTGGGTGTTGCAGAAGACATAAGACTGAGGAGCCAGCAAAAACTTTGGAAGACATTCAGTCCTAAGACCTTACGCTCTGATGAGGAAGTCAAATCCCACTACCATTTGGCATGCCCCTGCACAGGCAAAAGCAAGAGCCCCTGAAACCTGGCATGCAACCTCACAGCTGAGGGCTCCCCTTCTGTCCTCTACCTTGCTTCAGTCGTACCAGTGGGCTAGGCCCCAGTTCTGTTGTTTTCTAACCTTGGAAGTGAAGGCTGCAGAGGGCACCTGTCTACACCTCCATTTCACTCTATGACATGGAACCACAGTGTGTTCACACAGGACTGTTTCAAGGATGCAGGAGGACCTAGAAAGAATCTGGCTGAGTACAGAAGACAATCAAGATGTGCTCCTTTAAATTCACCTAACTGCTTCCTGTGTGCCAACTACATGCATGGTATGGATTAACTTGCATCCAAAACATCTCTTGAGGCACGTGCCTGCTCAAGCCCACTTCATAGAAGGGGAAACAGAGGCACGGACTCATTGAGTAACTTATCATTCAGATCAGGCAGTTTTGTGTTTTGTTTTGTTGTGGCTGCCTCAGCCCACCCTGGGGGTGGAACTGGCACAGTATGTGGTGCTAGGGATGGAACCACAGTCCCTGTGCTTGCCTAAGCTCGCCTAAGCAGGCTCTTTAAACCTCTGAGCTATCTTACCAGCCCTAGGCAGTTTTAATTCTGAGTCAGTGCTTCTACAGGTGTTGCCAGAACACCCCAGCACCACAGAGATTAAAGCTGATTATCTGAGAGTTCGTCATGGTGTGCAATATGCATTGGTTATTAGTAAAACAGTAAGACACAGAGAGCAGCGGCCCTGGAGGTGGGCCAGGAACTAAGTCTTTTTGATAATCTCAGGGCTTAGAATATGTTTGTGGGGGATTCCTCTGTGGTAATTCTCAGGGCCCACTCTGGTATACAAGGGGAAGGATCTGAGGTGTGAAATGTCCTGCAGAGTGTAGGACAGACCCAAAGAATTTTCCTTGCCCAAATTATCCTTCTGTCTGAGAGACCTACACTTTCAGAATCATCCAGGGAATAAGGAGCCATCCTGTGAAGATAGACCCAAGGACACGCTTCTGACCAGACAGAACATTTGTAGAGGAGAATCCAGCACACTACAGTCAAAGCTTACATGGTACCGGGGTTCTCTTTACTTATCTAAGAAAAGGATAAATCAGTAAAATTCAATTAGGTCAATGCTTTCCAAACTTTGGTGTATTGAAAAACATTTACCATTTTGATATCTTTCTAGTTTAATGTGCATTACAATACTAATTAGCAATCAGATTCATGATTAAATATATTACATTATTAAGACATAGCTAAAGGAAGTACAGTTGTCTCCTAGTATCCCCAGAGGACTACTTCTGGAATGCTCAAATCGTTTATATAAATTGGCACAGTGTTTATACAATGACATATTCACATCCTTCTGCCTACTAGCCAATTACCTGTAACACCCAGTAGAATATAAATGCTGTGCAGACACCAGGCTATATTGTTTAGCTGATGATAAGGAAAAAAGTGTGTTCATGTTCAAGACAAAAAAAGTTTTGTTGTTGTTGTTGTTGTTTTGCTTTTGTTTTCTTTATTCTCTTTAAAATAAAAGAAAATCAAAATTTAATTTTTTCAGTAGTTGAATCCCAGATGCAGACCCTGAGGCTGTGGAAGGCTGATTTTTTTTTTCAGTAAGCAAAAATATACCAGGAGTAAGCAGACATGATAGTATGATATAATATAATAAGTAATATATATTTTGAGTTTTGTGCTGACTTCTGGTCAGAGCTCCTAGCACTCTTGTACTTTCTTAAGTGATAAGAGTGAAAGAAGTATCTTTTGTTGTAATATTTTTTGTTTCCAGCTTCCAAAATAGCTCTAGAGTGGCAGGTGTTCTTTGTAACAAACCTCTGTCAGCCACATCTGAGTCTAGGTAAACGAGTGATATTTTGAAAAGCCTCTGGACAACTGTAGGACAGCAGCTGGTTGCCAGGGAAACCAGTCCTGAAATTAGAGTGGGAACTTTCAAGCCTTATTCCTAAACTCCACAGAGGGGAAAGGGTTGGTGGTTGAATTATGCTTTAATCAGCCATTTCTGTGTAATGAAGTCTTCATAAAATCTCAAAAGAACAAGGACTCTTAGAGCTTGTGAGTCAGATGGCAGTTCTGGGAAGATAGGGCACACAGAGAAGGCACAAAGGCTTCTAGTCTCTCCTGAGATCTTGCCAATCACATATCTTCTATTACACTGTTTTTAAGTTTTTTCACTTAATGAATGTAGGTAAATATTCTCTTGAGTTTTGGGATCTGTCTTAGAAATTATCAAACCTGAGAAGAACCTCTAATTTCCTATACAGAAATCGTGGGTGACCAAGGCAGCTGCTACTTATGATGGTATCTAAGGTGGGAAAGTCTTGTGGTACAGAGCTTCCACCCTGTGGGATAGCTAGTGTCAAATTTTAATTAAATTATAGGATACCCACTTGGCATCTGCAGAGATTTAGGGAGTTGCTTGCTGTGGAAAACCTATATACAGTACTGGGTGTCAAAAGTATTGTAACCATAGAAAAGAATACGGCTTGATTTTCTTGCACCTTTCAGAGGGTGTGCAAAGCTTAGGAAATTTCTTGGAAAATATCTGACAGCTTGGGCATTTTTGAGTCTCATTAAGTCATTGTGATCTTAGAACAGACATAAAAAATGACATCATAGGGCTCATTGGTAGAGTGCTTGCTACTGAAGCCTACAAAAAATGAGTATATTTTTAAAGGGACCTAAATATAGGAAACCACTTGAGGGGGATAAACAAGGGTAAAAGGAAAGGTGTTCCACACTCCTCGTCTTTATTGCATCACTACGAGCTCAGACCTTTCGCAACACCAAGAGGTTGTCCTAGCCATTCCTCTTGTAGCCATGACCTTCCAGGGCCCTACAGAAGAGAGGTCCTAGCTCAGTTCCTTCCTGCGGCTTTTAGACACTCAGGACTTGTGTATTTTACGAATGCTGTCTCAAAATCACTAGGTGTCTTGACAGTTATTCCCCACCGAACTGAAAACAAGAACTACACAAAGTGTTCTCAGAGTTGGTTTTCTCAGAGAGACAATCTGCTCCTTCCCTTCTCTTAGCTTCTGGTGACCCCCTTGTTTCTCCCTCTATCTTCACATAATCTTCTTTTCATGTATGTCTGTCTGTGTCTACATTTGACATTTTCAAAAATACCAGTCTCATCAGAGTAAAGTCCACCCTAATTATTTTTTCAGCATGAAAGATTGAACTCACGGCTTTTGCACTGAGCTAAATTCTCAGTCCCTTTTTATTTTTTATTTCATTGTCACTGATTTTCCTAGGTTGCGTTGGAACTTGCCATGATCCTCTTGCCTCAGCTTCCCAACGTTCTGAGACTACAGCCATGCCCTATCACAACTGGTGAGACTCCATTTTAACTTGATCATCTGCAAAAAACTTATTTTCAAAGAAGGCCCCAGTCATATGTACTAGAAGTTAGAACATCAGCACCTTTTAGAGAAATGAGTTAAACCCATGATGGCTGATTTAGCCAGTAGGAAAGGGGGCCCCTCTGCCCAAAGCTGGTAGTTGTGACTCTGCTTTAGATCTCTTGATAAAATTGCCCCCATAATTTCTCTGTTGCATCAGCCCTGCCTTTGTTTCCAGGGAGGATGTCTTCCTCCACCATGTATAGACAAAAATGTGATCAAGAAGTCTGGCCGTGAGCCTTCTGCAATTTCACCTCTGAGGCGATTCTAATCCAGTTGATGTTCTCCAAAACCTAATAGTAGCTAAAACTACAAAAATTGCTCCATTATGCCCTAAACCATGGTAGTCTCCACACCAAATCTGACTCTGAAGACAGTGCATTAGAGTGTTATCTCCCCAAGGCTTTATGATAATCTCTTCCCATAAACTGGACACTGGCATGCAGAGGAGTGGTGTGACTACAAGGGAACACCACTGGCACATGGCAGTTTCCAGATGGGCATCTTCTGACCTCAAATCTCCTTTTATTTCAACTGGTCAGCACCGCAGCATCTCTTTTGCTCTTTCTCTTGGAGATTTGGGCTTTTATTGAACAGGCAATTTATATGGTTTTAGTCTAAAACATAAAGCCACGGGTTGCCCTTTGGCACCAGAAGAATGGTGGTAACTTTGCTACTAACCCTGAGTTCAAGTCATGCCTACTGAAATGTATGCCAAATGCCTTCTCAATGTTCATAATTTATTCATTATTAGCAACCCTTAGTGGCCCTTTACTTTCCTGATGAGAAAACTGAAGCTCTTTCCTATGAAATTTGTAGTGATTTGTCTGGAGCGACACAACTAGTTAGAGGCAGGTCTAGGACTGGCCTCTGTCACACTGTCTTCCATGTAAGAGGGTCTGTTTGACAGATGGACCTCAATGCATTTGACTAGTGTCCAATCATTTGTGACTATGCTCTGGGGAATTTTCTTGTACATGTGTGACTTTTCTATGTAGACATATATATCTTTGGATAATATCTTGGAATGTATTGCTAGGTTGTAGGGTATAAGTACACGCAGTGATTTGAACATTTTTTCCCTCCAAAATTCACCTTCAAATTTAAGTGTCATTATGATGGTATTAAGGAGAGGGACCTTCAAGATATGAATAGGCCATAGTAGATTAAATCCATTGTAAAAGAGTGATTAAAATAGTCAGATATTCACTGCTGTGACCAAATATTTAAAAAAATCAACTTGGAAGAGGAGAGACTTATTTGACTCACAGTTTCAGAGGTTTTAGTCCATGGTAAGTGGCCTTCAAGGTCCACGGGCATGGAGGAGGAAGATAAGGTTGCTCAGTTCATGATAGTTAGGAAGCAGAGTGGGCTAGAACAGACACAGAGGGAAGGGAAGAGGCTGGACACAGGGAATATCTCCAAACCTCCAACTGAGCCCTATGTTCTAAGGGCCAGTCCTTTGAATTTAAAGGCCTTACATCAATGAAGTAAGAGCCTTCATTATCCAAATGCCTCTCTCTGCCCTGCCTCTGATCACTGCTGCATTGGTAGTGAAGCCCTTAACACACAAGTCTTTTGAGGATGTTTCATGTATTTTTTCTCATTAATTTTATTAAAAAATTAATAACTATATAGCATATTAAATTTATAGACAAATATTGAAATATTAAAGATATAAGATGTAGAGTGAATTTTAGAGAAATATTTCTAAAATGAATACATAGCATGAGATTAATAATAAATTGCACATTATAAATAAATTATTTACAAACTTAAATGAATATAACAATAAAATTGTGTAAAATAAAAATGAAAAAAGCAGTCACAGATCAGTCATATAATAGTTTACCCTGTGCCAAAACCAAGAAACTTATATTCATATTACTACAATTCTCAAAGTAGAAAGCGGTAGACAATAAATATTTAAAGATTTGAGGCCCACCAAACATCTCTAGCCCGCTCACCTGAGGGTTTCTGGCCTGCCCGCCAGACATCTCCTGCCTGCGCACCCCGCCATGTCAGACCTTCTCTGGCCCACTGGAGTGGAGCAGCCAATCCAGCAGCTAGGCCCAACATGTGACTCAGAACTTCCACCACATATAAGCATAGCCTATCCAGCATCAGGTCCACCACCTGAGTCAGACCTCAGGCCTGATGCATGCTTAGCCTATCCACCAGCGACGCCCCCCAGGTGAGTGAAGCCTCCCTCCCCAAGGCTAAAGCAGCTCAGCTGACCCAGAAGCCCAGACTGAACCACTAACTTCTGGGCACGCAGTCCTGCACCAAAGGTCACTGCTCTACAGAATGATACAGAGAAGGAGAAAAATGCAATCTCAGGTCCCAAACCCACCGGTGACAGATACAGGAGACACTACTATGCAAGAAAATGGGAGTCATGCAGATGAAATCTCTGAATCGATAGCTTCTGAGGTAAACAGATGAGTGCAGAAATAGCTAGAGCAACTCAGATCAGAGATAACATGTCAAGTAAAAAAATAAATACATGAGCTAATAGATTCTGAAGTGGAGAAACAACTGCAGAAACGTAGAGAGGAAACCAAGGCAGCAACAACCACTGGAGTTAAAAAAGACATGTCTAAATTAATAGCACCTAAGGTAGGGGAACAACTACAGAAAGGTAGAGAGGAGAACAGAGCAGAAATAATCTCTGAACTAGAGAGAGAGGATAACTATAATGAGAGACTTTAGTACTATTAAAGAAGATATTAATAAAAAATTAGAGGAGAATAGAAAAATGATGGACTCCCTGAGTGAACAATACAGTAAAGAAATAGATCGCATGAAAGAGTTTGAAAGAGATATACAAGAAAATAAAATCTCAATGACAAGCTGGAAAAATCATATGAACTAAAGTGAAGAAAGAATCTCAGATCTTGAAGACACCATTGCAGCTAGTGAAAAAGTAAGAAAGGATCTCTTAAAAACAACCAGGATGCAGGAAAAAATAATTCAACATCTTCAAGATGACACAAAAATGAACAACGTGAGATCAATAGGAATCAATGAGAAAGGAGTTGGCACAAATGATATAAAAAGAATATGGGCAGAAGTAATAGCAGAAAACTTCCCAAATTTGAGAAAACAATCGGGCATTCAGGTAACTGAAGCATATAGAACTCCAAATAACATAAACTCAACTAAAAACACATCCAGACATATAATATCAAGATCCCAGAAATCCAGCAAAAGAGAAATATACTAAAAGGTGCTAGAGAAAAGAAACAGATCACATTTAAAGGAAAATCCATCAGAATAATGACACATTTCTCTTCACAAACCATGAAGTCAAGAAGAGCATGGAGTAGAGTGCTTCAAGTCCTCCATGAAAACAAATTCTAGCCCAGACTTCTATATCCAGCAAAACTCTCCTTCAAATATGATGGAGAAATGAAATACTTCCATGATAAGGAAGAACTAAAGAATTTCATGACATCAGAGCCATAACATCCCAAACTCAACAAATGAGAACAGAAAGAACCCACCAAATAGGGCAACCAATTAAACACAGTAGAAAAACAGGTAAACAGTAGTAAGTAAAACAAATGCCAATCATCAGTCAATACATTTCAATTACAACCATAAATGTTAATGGCCTCAATTCTTCAATTAAAAGAAGTAGACTGGCAGAGTGGATAAGGAAGCAAAATCCAGCCATATGCTGTATACAAGAAACACACGTAACTCATAAACACATAGGCTAAAAGTTAAAGGGTAGAAAACAACACTACATGCTCCACCACCTCAAAAAAAAAAAAAAAAAGCAGGGGTAGCAATCTTGTTTGCAGACAGTCTAAACTTCAAACCAAGCTTGGTCAAATGAAATAAAGAAGCCCACCACATACTGGTTAGGGGAAAAATTCAAGACGAAGAAGTAACACTCATAAATATGTATGTACCGAATATGGGAGCACCGAGTTATATAAGACAAACCTCAACAGACATGAAAAATCTCATATCCAATACCACAATCCTAACAGGAGACCTTAACACCCCTTTATCCCAAAAACCTAGGTCAAGCAGACAAAAAATTATCAAAAAAAAGTAGCAGATCTGAACCAGAACCTGGAACAACTTGACTTAGTGGACATACACAGAGCATTCCACTCAAACACTTTAGAATACACATTTTTCTTAGCTTCACATGGGGCATTTTCTAAAATAGACCACATATTAATCCATAGGTCATGCTTAAGTACATGCAAGAAAACAGAAATTATCCTATGCATACTATCTGACCGCAGTGCAATGAAATTAGAAATAAATGACAAAAGAAACCACAAGAACCCCAGAAATACCTGGAAATTAAACAGCACCCTTCTCAGCAACCAGTGGGTTACAGATGAAATTAAACTTGAAATTAAACAATACTTACAATTTAATGAAAATTCAAACAACTTATCGAAAATTTATGGGATGCAATGAAAGCAGTTCTTAGAGGAAAATTTATAGCCCTGAACTCACACATTAAGAAGACAGAACAGGAACAAATAAATACTCTAAGGCAACACCTAAACCGACTAGAAACAGAAGAGCAAACGAAATCCAAAGCCCAAAGAGGGGAGGAAATTATAAAGATTAGAGCAGAAATCAATTCAATAGAGACAAAGAAAACAATACATTAATGAATCAAAAAGCTGGTTCTTTGAATGATTAAATTAGATTGATAAGCCCCTAGCTAACCTCATCAAAAAGAGGAAAGACAGGACTCAGATTCAAGCAATAAGGAATGAAAAGGGTGAAATTACTACAGACCCAGAAGAGATACAGAGAATCATAAATAGTTACTTTGAGAATCTCTACTCTCACAGAATTGAAGCCACAGATGAAATGGACAAATTCCTAGAAAGGTACAAATTACCAAAACAGAATCAAGAAGATATTAAAATTCTCAACAGCCGGGCATGGTGGCGCACGCCTGTAATCCCAGCACTCGGGAGGCTGAGGCAGGAGGATTGGTGCGAGTTCGAGACCAGCCTGGGCTACAAAAGTGAGCTCAAGGCCAGCCTGAACTGCATAGCAAGACCCTGTCTCAAAAAGACAAAAAAAAAAAAAAAAAAATTCTCAACAACCCAATAACAGCCAATGAAATACAAAATGTAATAAAAAGCCTACCGACAAAGAAAAGTCCGGGACCCGATGGATTCACCTCTGAATTCTACAAGAAATTTAGAGAAGACATAACCCCAATACTCCTCAAACTCTTCAATGAGGTTGAAAAAGAAGCAATCCTTCCAAAATCATTCCTAGAGGCAA
>PVJA010017174.1:8282-42038 GCA_004027025.1 Myocastor coypus | reverse complement strand
AAAAAAAAAAAAGCAATTTTCTAAGGCAGTTGACCTGCGATAAAATGCTGGCAAGGTATTTCCTTTTTGTAAACTATTTTAGCCCTCAACAAGCAAAACATTTATATAAACACTTTTGCATTCACCTCTGCCAAGCCAGGGCAGTGGATGAGCCTTCTTCTAGAATGAGTTTACATCATTTGTTGCTGGGATAAAGAATGGAGAGTATTTTTCCCAGCCTTAGCTGGGCCAAAGCCAAGGCTGTAAGTACAAAGCCCTTAACATGATCTTCCTATAATTACCCTCGTGCAGACACAAATCCCACCCTGGAGAGCAGTCTTTTATTCCACCCTTTGCTGTAGCGTTTCCATTTCAGGGAGAACTGATAGTGACACTAAGTATAAACACACTCTCCAGCCATATTCTGTGACTAAGTTTTTTAAAAAGAGGAAATCCTGTGGCCAGTAATATTTATATTGAAACCCATAGTTTCTGCCTCACAGGGTGAGGACAATCAGTGATAAAGAAAGGCATTCCTTTCCTCATACACAATTTTTCTCAGATATCTCAGGAAAACAAAGGAGTAGATTGAGCTCCGTGCAAAAATCCTGCAGTAGTTTCCCTGTTGCACAATATTAGGATTAACCCTTTAAAAGTCCCTCAATGCCAAGACAATATGATTATATTCAATGCTTTCCAAATACTATGTTTTGCTTCTTCACTCTGTCAGGAATAGTTGGAAATGATGGCAGTCTTATATAAACCCAGAACTCTGGGAAGGTGAGGCAAAAAAATCAAAAGCTCCAAGACCAGCCTTGGCAACTTTGTGTCCTGGTGAGACTGTGTCTTTAAATATATAAATGCACACACACACACACACACACACACACACACACACACACATTAATTTAGAATTAACAGGGTTGGGGAGGTAACTCAGTGCAAAGGCCTTGAGTTCAAGTCCCAGTAACGGAGGGAAGCAAAAAAGGCCTAGAACCATTTTTATGTAGCTTTTAATTCACTGAACCTACTGCACTGAAAAAAGACAATTATAAAATTACAGAATGTTTTATTTAGCAAGGTATCTAAAAGCATTATTCCCCTAGTTAAATGTCACTACCTTTTGGGTAGTTTCATTATAGTGCTCTATTAGCTATTAGCAACCAATGCTTCTAAACTTAAAAAAAAAAAAAAAAATAGTCATGAGGGCTGGCCAAATAGCTCAGCAAGTGCAGAGGCCAGGGGTTTTGGGCCTGCTGTGCTCACCCCGCCCCAGGAGCATTGAAAGGGTGGGACTGGGCATGGTGGTGCAACTTGAGAAAACCAGTATAAGCCAAAAACAAGAGGGAAACAAGTTTACATCAAGTTTACTCTTTGTGTACCTCCCCTAATATAAGCAAGCCCATTTCTAGTTCAAAACTGAGTTCACTTTAGATCTATGGGGAAAATAATCTGCAAAGAGCTTGCAATGCTGAGACCCATTGCCAGGGTGTTAAAAATGACAAGGAGTCTCTATCACATGTCCTATGGAATTTTTTTAGTGTACTTATATTTTGAGAGATCAAGGATATAGCCTAAGAGAGGCCAAAAAAAAAAAAAAAAAAAAAGGGGGGGAACAATCTATGTTTTATAAAACACCACTACTTCCAACACCCTCACATGGATTTAAGAATACTTGGGAAAGAAATAAGCAGGAAATAGTATCTGTTTACAGAAGACTGTATGTGTTTACAAAGACTTCTTGGAATTTATAGTTCTGCAGATCACTTTTCAGAACACACTGCTCAGTGCATTTGAGGAATCTGTTTTCCTGAAGTTGCATCCAGTTGCTTTCAAGCCCTACCATTTTATAAAGACTTCTAGTAACCTTTGCTTTGAGGAAAAAAAATTAAATTTGCTTTAGTAGAGTCAGAAGAGTAAAATTCAGCAGCATACAAAACATTTATATGATCACATTTCTATGTTTTCTGGGTTATTTTCAGAAAGATTATTCTGAAGGATGTAAAAACAACCTTGAGAAACACCAAGATAAAAGGCTTCTCTATCTTCTGTAAGTGTCATGTTTCCACGGTGATGAAACTAGCTCTGGACACCCAATTAACCAAGGTGATCTTGGGCTTCCTGCTTCCTCATTCCATGTACTGTGGAGACCCACAGAAGAAAAGAGAAGCCATGGTGTGCCTGATGGCTGGTGAGAACCATCAGGAGGCTCAGAGTCTAGTCTGGAGAGACATTGGAGTCAATGCTATTCAAAGGAATGACATCAATATTCATTATTTTGCATGACTAGTATTCTACTTTGAATAGTATCTTTTTTTTTTTTTTCAGAACTGGGGATTGAACTCAGGTCCTTGCGCATGCCAGGCAAGAGCTTATTCTACTGAGCTATCTCCCTAGCCCCTAGAATAATATCTTTCAAGTAATTATACAAAATACAAGCGACCTAATAAAAAATCACAAGTACCTCCCTTTCTGCAAGCAGTTTCCATTGCCATCTAGAAAACTGCCTCCCTCATGCTTCTGAGACTACTCAAAAATGCCTGCATTCAATTTCCCCACACCTGTTTTACTTACTGATGGTCTTTGTAACTCACCAGAGTGGTCTGGCTCCACCACAGTGGGTGGTGCCTTGTGCTCCCCTTGTGGCTTCAGCTCTCTCTGCACTTATTAGCACAAAATGCAACAGAAGATCCCAAAACCTAGTCATCCTATACAGAAATTGGTAGTTCTAGAAATATAAAGTCAGAATTTCTGGAAGTTGCTCTGAAAATGTAGGATTTCAATAAATCTATCAATACTGCTAGACTTGGGAGTCAACGAAGTATGAGTTTATCTGGCTTCTATTATGTTTCTGTGTTCCAAATGGGTATCAGCATCCAACTAAGTACATGGCATATGTTAAGTAGGGTTAGCACTTGTCTGCAAATGTATCTGATGTTTGTTAAAATGCAAATACCCATGTACTAGCCCAATCAAGCCTACCTAACCTGACTTTGTACAGTAAGGCAAGGGAATTTCAATTTACACATATGTAACAGATTCTCCTAAAAAGAAAAGCCAGTGCCCTTTGAGGGTCAGCTAAGGTTACCCTCTCCCAGAGATAGGCCACGTAACCTCAGTGAGGCAGGCAAACAGGGTGAAGGAACAGCAAAGGCTAAAGGGAAACTGGTCACCCATGAGGAAGGGGAGGTATTTCTTTGCCTGACCAGTCTGTTGCTATCTGGCTGTAATAGAAGACAGTTCAGGGCTGGTGAAAATAGCTCAGCAAGTGCCTGCTTTGGCAAGCACAGGGACCAGGGTTCAATCCCTGGTCCCACATGCTGTGCTGGCCTTGCCCCAGGAGAAGGCTGAACCTGTTACTGAGTCCAGGTGTGGTGCCCCTGTCTGTAATCCCAGCGCTGGGGAGGCTGAAAACAGGAGGATCACTACAAGCCTGAGCTGTGTATTGAGACCAGGTGCCAAATACATAAATGAAAAAAAAAAAAGAAAGAAAGAAAGAAAGAAAACAATTCAATTTAGGTTGAATTTTTCAGAAACTACAAATAAGGAGAAATTTAATTCCTCATAGTTCTCATACACAGTGACCTCTGTCTCTGAGAGTTCCTCCCATGTACCTAGCTAGAGTCTGTGGCGATCTGCAATGTCATGTGTCGTTAGAATCTGACCAAATTATCTATGATGGATTATATGGTATAACTGAATTACAGAGATACAAGGGCATATTGGTTATCAAAGCCACTCCTAGCATTTAATGTATGTATTCTCCTCCAAAGACTGACGATGCCCAAACCACCTCATTTCCCTTCCAGATTTGCCTGCACTACACATGTTCAAATATATTTTGGCTACCACCATTAGCAAATCCTACTAATACTGGAGTGCAACGTGTTCCAAAATAAAACTCAGTAATAGAAATTCTAACCATTGAAGCCAGCAACATGGTGTCCGTCTTTCTCCTCTGTTTTTCTTTTTAATCCCTACATTGAATCTTGATCACATTTTTGCTAATTCTGCCACCAACAGCATGAAACCCACAAGTCACTCCCTATTTTAGGCATGTGTTGCATATCCTTTTACTTGTGAAAATAATGACGCCAGATTATTTTATGACCAGCCAACTTGATTTTACAAAGAAAACCTTGCTTTTTTATATGGGTCAAGGTCCAGCTAATCTTTCCTTTGACTGATGGTGGAATTGACTTAGAAGATCCTATTCTCATCTGAGAAAAGATGAAGCTCAGAATCACAGAAGCAACCTTGGTGGTGGGCAGAGGGGAGGCTGAGTTTTGGTAGTGGATGTAGTAGGTGCTCTCCTTTGTGTTGACAAGTAAAAGGAGGCTGAGAGCAGCAGTAGATACATGTCAGAGCCACACTCTCTAGGTCCTCTGTTTAACAAGTCCTATCGTGAAAGAAAAAAAAAAGAATTCTTATCGTGGCATCTCTTGTGATCCACATGTGGATCTGGAGAAAAAAATCTCATCAAAACAAAAATCCTAAAGGCAGGTAAGATCAGTTGGGGCCATGAGGAGTACTCCTGATACTCAAAAATCCTCAACATGTTCTCTTGTAATGTCAGAACAATTTCAGAGGAGAATATGCAGACTCAAGACTCAACAATCATTTGTAATAAGTACAAAACCTTAGTTGGAAATTTTCAGTTCTTTCTCAAAGTACATCAGACATCCAGAGATTTCAACTTTTTGGCATCCTCAAAGCAAGTTGTATAATGTAACCAGAAAGGTATGACAAAAGTAAATATTAAGTTTTTTTAAATATCTAGTAAAATCAAATTACTTTCACAATACTACAAAAACAGGAAACACATACTTATTAAACACAACAAAAATAGACTTTAAGGGAACAAAATTGAGCACTTTAACAATAAAACATATACAAGCACATTTTAATAAAATATAAAATAAACACATTTCTCCCTCTATTTTCAACATTATTTTTCTAATGCTCCTAGCATAGTAGAGATATAAAAAATAAGAAAGCAAAGATCTGATAGTCTGTAATTAAAATTCAGAAAGAAAATCCTTCCTATTTATTAGTTACCAATTCACTCAAAGGATTGAAAAATGCAAAAGCAAATACGTAAGTTTATTCATTAGTCATCAAGTAAAAAGGCAAACTGCTTATCTCTCAGCATTTCACCAGATACCTAGGATAGATGATGAAGAAAGAAATTCTTTAAAATATCAAATCTAGAAAAGATACCACTTTAGAAATAAGTGAAAGTAATTCACAGACACACCAAAAATGAGAATCCATTTGTAGTATCTGTGCTCAGTAACACAGGAGTATCAATGCACTTTTCATATCATCACTTTACCAAGTTCACATAGATTATCTCTGTAGTACAATTTATCACAAATTGTGGAATATGTTTTGACACATGCACACAAAGTCTAGGCCACTTAGCGCACTTGTAGATCTCAGGTTGGGAGATCTAAGCACGTATGAAGATAAGTGAAAATACTCTACCTTGCTAGCATTGATACCGCCAGTCTTTGTGTCTATCTACAAAATCTTTTAGAACATCTAATAGAAGCCAGGCAATGCCAGCTCTTTGGATATGAGGTCTCAGGGTGCAGCTTTCAAAATCATCCTTTGTTCCACTCTTCCTGATTGGCAAACCACACCCAGGAGGTAGTCTATATGTGGAATTTCAAAAATGAGCTGTTAATACGCCCAAAACTGTTGCTGCAAAGGAGGAAAAATCATATCAGTTGAATCTTGGTCCACTGTTACTCATAGTGCCAACGGTATTTTCTATATGTTATGAAATGACTTGTAAAACCATGCGAAATTTTCAGATAACTAAGTTTTACATAACATATTTATTGTCATTAAAAGCAGCTGGCATCAGGGATATATAGCTCAGCAGCATGAGTGCCAGCCTGACAAGTGCAAGGTACTAAGTTCAATCGCTTATAGCAGAAAAAGAAAAAGCAATTATTTTCTCACAACAATCCTGGAATAAAAACTCTATGGATTATACGTCAACAATAAAAAATTTAAACTGGGTGTGGTAATAACAACACTCAGAAGACTCATGCAGGAGGACTGCTGTGAGTTCCAAGCCAGGCTGGACTACACAGTGGACCTTGTCACCAAAAAAAAAAAGTTATAAACTTTCATTCACTGGTCTTTCTGTTGGAACACTGACAATCACTTGAAACACTGTTATATCTATAAAACCACAAGTTTCAATACTTGTTTTCTTTAAAATACATATATATGTATTTGTATGTGTATACACACACACACATATACATACACACACATATATCTTTTTTTTTTCAATACCAGAGACTGAACTCAGAATCTTGTCCTTGCCATTGTTTTCCAAAAAGTTGTTATTTCAGTTTTACAGATGTCATATGTAAACAGCAAAGGAGTATCTATACTCAAAGGATTGCTTCAGTGACTCATTATCTCATCCACAGTAAGGATAAAGAGTTTATGGCATATCACTTACTGAGTGCTTAAAACGTATTAGCTACTATGCATATGCAAAATTACTAGCAATTATACTGAGGTTATCAGAGGTCTATTTTGGGAAGGCCAACGGGAATTAGGTCTTTTCAGTAGATAAGGACAGTTCTTCCAAGAACTGAAGATTCCACCCTTGACATTAACATAGGCTGATCTATTTCCCTGAAATGCTCTTTTCCTCCTTTCCCCTGACTCTGAGCCTCCCATTCTGGCTAATTCACCTTAGATTTTGACTTAGTATCTTTCCAGGGGCAAGCTGCCCCTGACAGCTCCCTTGTCTACATTATATTGCATACATATTAGGATACACTCTTTGTTCATGTTCCAACCCATATCATGATACTCTTCTTTGTCCTTATCCCCATAATGTTTCATGAGGACAAGAATCATGCCTATCTTTCTATACAACAGGTAAATAGAAGAGAAGAATGTAACATGCGCTCAATGACTGTAGTTGTATAATACCCAGTATCTGAGGTCAGCATAATGGAGGATGGAAGAACAGATGTGAACTAGTGAGAGTGACTACTGCCAATGAAAGACAGGGAGGGAGAGATGGAGGAAGGGAGAGAGGAAGGAAGGGAAGGAGGGAGGAAGGAAGGGAGAGAGGGAGGGAGGAGAGCGAGAGACAGAGAGACAAAAAGACAGAGAATATAAGTCAATATGAGGTTAGGTTGCAGGGCCAGCTGAGAATGAGAATAGCAAATTTAAAAGAATATACAGAGTAGAAGCAGAAGGAGGGGCAATCAGCTCTGGAGAAAATCAGGCTCCACTTAGGTAATCATAGCCACACCCAGATGCACTGCTATCTGGATACCAGCAACCTGCAGCAAGGGAAGCAATGTAAGCCTATGTTCGCTCAACAGGTAGTGGGACTAAGAAACCACCCATTCTCAAGTTCCAGTCTAAGCTTTCAACCAGAGTATTTAACAACCAAAGCCAAGTTAAGAGTTTAAAGTATAAGAGTCCTGTGTAACTCATGGACTCCCAAAAACTTACCAGACAGTTGGGATGTGTTGTGCATGTCTTGCTCAGCACCAAATTGCTTTGCTGGGGAAGAAACTTTGGTACTTTGGGTACAGCTGATGGCAAATGAACTGGAATGTTCTGATTCATTACAGCAGCCTCATCATAGGAAGGGATGACTTTAGAGTAATATGTGACAGTGTGGAAGGAATTGAGAGAGAGGGCTGCGCTGGGAATTCGAGTTTTATACAGATCACCAATAGCACTTTCTGAAGTAGAGGTTGGTTGACCTTTAATAAGAAAGAAAATAAATGTTTGTCAGGGCTGTATACACAATTCTGTTATCGCTGGACTACAATATTTGAAATAAATTGTCCTCTGTTTCATCTCCTCATGTTATACACTTGTGCTACATTACATTCAAACCAGTGCTGATGGAAAAAAGCAAAATGAATATTACAGAAGTAACATTTAATGCAGTGCATACATTATCAATCAAGTGTTCATGTGCTACAAAAAGAAATTTTGAGAGAAGCAGAGGATCTCTGTGACTTCTGAGGTGTGCTTGTGTATTTGGCTTCCACCATAATCAAAACTGGCCATTCTTAAAAAGCAAAGAAAAAGACGTGAGAAAGAACAATGCCATGCAGCCATGAATAAAGTTAGGTTGATTTTTCCATTAATGAAGTATGGTATTTCATTGTGTATCTATATATAGATTTTTATCTATACATATTGATATATCTATACTTTTAACAGTAATTAGAAGACAGATTATTAATAATCTCAACCCTGAAATTTTCTTTTGGACAAATAAAAGTGATATAATGTTGCTGGACCTTTTTGAAAAACTATTAGATCAAATATACATAGAAATTTATGGAAAAGAGCTGGGCATGGTGGCTCACACCTGTAATCCCAGCACTCGGGGGGCTGAGGCAGGAGGATCGGTGTGAGTTCGAGACCAGCCTGGGCTACAAAAGTGAGCTCAAGGCCAGCCTGAACTGCATAGTGAGACCCTGTCTCAAAAAGGCAAAAAAAAGAAAAGAAAAAAAATAAATTTATGGAAAAGAGTAGACTAGGAAAGCTAATGAAGTATAAGCAGATCAAATGCCATTATCTGTGGGTGACCTGTATCTGTGGGAAACTCTGGCACCTTGCAGGATAGGTCACTTAACTTTCACAGTCTTTGATTTCCTCATCTAGATGGTCAGGAAAGTATATGTTCACATTTTTTGTTTCTTTATTAATGTATCCTTCACCTTCAGAAATAAAGCCCAAGAAGTTCAAACAACAGAAAACCTTATGTTGGAGAAGTATGTCTTTTAAAATGGCTTTTAAAATCTTTCTGTCCCTAAGCTAGAAATGCTAGAGCTTGCCAAACAGCTCAGCAGATTAAAGCGCCTGCAAGCAGGCATAGGGGCCTGCCATGCTGCCCCTGTCCCCGTCCCTGGGGCACACTGAGATGGCAATTAAGACTGGTCATAGTGGCATGTGCCTGCAACCCCAATTCTTGGGAGGCTATAGACAGGCAGATCACTGTAAGTCTGGTCTAGTAGTGAGACCCTGAACACCCTGTAGACTCTTCCTTAAAATACAAAAATAAATAAATAAAATAATTGCTAAATATAGCAACTGAAAGATGTAAGAAAAATGTTCCACAAATTATTTGTTAAATTAATAAAACCATCAACATAGTGATGAGGACAATATAGCAACACATTAAAATACAATGACACAAAATCATGTTTAAAAAAATCAGGACACAAAATGGGAAGTCCAAAATGATTGCTACTACTGAACATATACCAGAAAAGACTTGAAGGGAATACATACAAAATAAAGTGAAGAGCACAGCTGAGTTAGCAAAAACTCTGACCTTCCAGGTCTCCTCTGGTTTGGACTTATACATTTGTGTCCTCTGAAGTGGTTTTTTGTTTGTTTGTTTGTTTGGTTTTTTTTTTTTTTTGGATAATTCAATGCTATGAAATACTGGGACATAAAAAAGCCTCCATCATGCCATAAAAGCAGTGCTTCAGTTTTTCTGCAGAATATAGACAGTACTGTATGTGTATGAAATATCAGTGACAGCCATATGCCTATGACCTGAACTAAATCTGATTTAATCTGAGTTGATCTAATGATTTCATATCACAACACAGCACAGCTACTTGAAGTAGTTGAACTATAGCTCATGGCAATTTTTCCCCCTAATTTCCTCCTCTCTCCCCTAGGCCTGAAAAGTTTAGACTAACAAAATCCTGAGGCTTATTTGGTTCTATGAAGAAGGCAACATTCTATTTTTGGCCTTTTCTCTTCTGACTTGAAATACTAACCCTAGCAACCTCATTTGCTCTTGTGGCTCCCGTTACAATCTACACACGTGCATGGTACCTCTAGTATGGTACTTAATATACCATGAAACACAATTTGCGTTTGCAATGCTCTTTGCCACTTCTATGTGAACTCCATAAAAATGGAGTTGACACCCTAACAGAAGAGACAATAAATAAAACATACAAATAAAAAACATTAGCAGGTGGTAAGTGCTCAGAAGACAAATCTATCAGGGGTAGTGGGTAACAATCTCTTTCACTGTGTAGAGAGAGCAAGAGTGTGAAGTTTTATCTGGGTGGGTGAGAATGACTCACTGAGAAAGTAACATTTAAGCAAAGTTGTCAATATACTTCGACGTTTAGCTTTGACCATAAGAGGCTCCAGTAGATCTCAAATCTTCTCAGTGTTTTAAAAGCCTGAAACCTAAGATGAATCCCGAGGACAGATAATTAGATCTTCTGGTTCTGTGTAGTACAAATGACACCAATATATTTAAACAGACATGAAAAAGAGAAATAAATTAATACAATAAATGTTCAGTACACAGTTCTAAATTAATGTGAATAAAATCAGCCTTCTATATTTATGCAATCATCTGGGGATTTCCATGAATTAAAAAAAAAAAACCTTGCAAAGTTGCATGCCTAGACTGTTTTCTTCTCATCACTCCCTAAGTAATACAAGGTAACAACTATTTAAACAGCACTGAGACTGTATCAGATATTATAAATAATTGAAAAATGATTTAAAGTTTATGGTACGATATGGGTAAGTTATATGCAAATACTATGACATTTCATTTAAGAGACGAATAATCACAGATTTTGGTATTCTTAGAGGATCCCAGAACAAATTTCCCATGGGTTCTGAGGGACAACTGTACATCCCTCATTTTAGGTTCTATTTTATAGACAGACAGACAGAAACCAGTGTGTTTGTCATCTACTAGCACAATGATGCTTCCACTCATTAAGGTCAATATTGAGCCCAACTGCTACAACAAAGCTTGTTAAGTGCCTGTGGCCACCTTACACTTTTAGCTGCTGACACAGAGGACTCCTTGTGTAATTTCTTAGCTGCACTCCATCCTCTGGTTATGGCAGCACACGCACAGGAGCAGAGGGGTATAACGGCAGCCATGGAGACCCAGTACCCACAAACCACACAGTGATAGGCAGGTCTCACCTCTCACAGCTTCTTCCAAAGGGCTTCCTGTGGCAGGATGGGAAAACACATTCAGGCGCTTATCAGCCAGAAACTGGAGCCCTTTCACAGGTGAGTAAGTGCTTGACAGCACACTGCTCTCCCTTAATAGGATCAAAAGCAAAAAACAAAACACACACACAAAATCACTTTGCACATTTCTCCAGGAAGACAATATAAGTATTACTGAATTCAAATGCTCTTCTAATCATTCAAACTCTAAAAATCTTGACAAAGCCTCAACTATGGATTATTTGAACACGAGAACAAAAAGTTGCACATGGCTATGGTCATTTGTTAAGAATGACTGGCTTTTCCTACCAAGTTTCTGTTTGCCTATAGATTCTAATAAACTTACACAATCATTTGGCATGTTACATTTCATATCAGTGAACTTCTCAAGGACTATGTGAAACAGGGCTGGGTTTTCTAGGGCCCTACATCTCCTGGACAGAGGAGCACTAGAATTCATAATGTCCCTGCTGGATTGCTATAGCCACAACTACTACAGTCAGGAAAGGCAAAAGCTCCAAGATAAAATCTTCAGGAATAACAAAAAGAAGAGTGAACCAAATGATGAAAGGACCAGCATAGCCCTGAAAACTTTGATTATATCTCCTTATCACTGTAATGAAATGATATACACCAACAATGAGAAAAGTTCACTGAGCCTTAATGAACACCTAAACTTTCATGTGGCCAGCTTCAGCTACTATCTACACCTCTGGTACCAGCACAGCAGGAAAATAAAAAGGAGCCTCTGGATTCACAAGAGCCCTGATCATACCTTTCTGCTTTGACTGTGCATGGGAGGGACAGCTGGATGGGCATCTGTTTCCTACAAAACCTCTTATTACTCTGAAGGGCTTCAATAATCTAAAAAATATAGATATAAGTAAATAAAAACACATTTAAATAGATTAATTTCTTACATACACAAAGATATACATTTTTTAAAAAGGAAACAAAATTATAGCATAGAACCATGGTCCAGAAGAGTGAAATTCAAATCTTTGGGAGCTGACTAACCTTGATCATCGCAGCTGGAGTGATCTTCTCACGGACATACTTCACATAATCCACTGTTGCCTCCAGAATTGAAGCCGAGTCATTCTTTCTTCCCTTGCTGAATGGCAAGAGAATGCGCAGCTGCTCACAGCAAAACTTGATTCGTTCTCTGAACAAAGAATTGAAATAAAGAAGGGATAGTCTCATTTTATTCATGTGAACAAAGGCAATCCTCCCTCTTGAGTATGTTTGTAAAAGAAGTGCCCACATCTTTTCCCATCTAGTCTCTGTTTCAAGCAAAGATTACACCCCCAGAAGCCAGAAGCCCCCAGACTTTCATGCCACCCATTCCTACCCTTCACAAGGAACCACTGTCCAGACACACAGTATCTGTGGACAGCAGCAGCCCCATCTTCCTGAGCTCAGATCTGCTACAGGGCACAGGTACCCATAACTGGGGAAGAACACACACACACCTTCCCTGTCTGCAGAAACCAATATTCTGACCTCTGAGCAAGGAAGAACATACACATGCACATACATGCACACACACTTTGTACTGGAAACCTAGCAGGCAAGAAACAGGATGTTCATGTCACTAGGACTGAATGACATTTAAAATAGGTTAGCTGGCATCTCCTAATTACATGATTATATGACATGAGCCAAAAGAATGGAAGAATGTTTCCTTTCCAAGAGGTAAGTATGGTCTAAACAAATTAATGTGGAAATGAACAGAACATCCAGGCCAGTGTTAGGAGGAAACTAAAACTTTCATGGGTCTGGTGGTCTGAAAAGAAATTTATAGATGTAGATTTGATTATGTTATGCTTTTAGTGCCTTTGTTCATACATGTATTCACTTAAGAGACATTAAGAGCCTGCTGTATATTACATATGGCCTACATATATAAAGCGATAGCTGGGACCTTATGCAAGATATATAACTCTCTGGACCTTGAAATGACAGAGAAATAAAAATCAAGTTTGATATATATTCAATGATAAAATATTCTAGATAAGAGATATTTGGATTGATATTTGGGGTTTCTGGGAATTCTTTAAAAGTATCTTAGGAACTATTCTTTAAAAAAAAGATGGAGGAATCAACAATTTTACACTAAGTATGAAGGGTTTTGAAAGTGTTCATACCCTTTAACAAGGTATGAACACTTACAAAGATTTGTCCTAAAGTGATGATCTAAAGCACAGAGAAAAGTTCATATAAAGATAGCAATTATGACTATGTATAAATAAAATATGGAAAAGCTAAACACATAACACAGACAGATGCCTTAAGTAAACTATGGTGTATTTGTTCAGTAAAATTTCATCTGGCAATATAAATGATATGTAATAAAGCTTACTGGGGGAATACAGGGTACAAAGTTACATTTGAAATATTGTCATAGGCATTAAACAAAGCAAAAATGAAACACAGAAAAACATGAAATGAAAAGCACTTAGTAATACTCCTGGGTGACTATCTATGGGTATCCTTTCATCTTCTATGCTTTCCAAATATTTTGCTGGGTATATATCATACAATGAAATGCTGTGGTAGTGAAAAATGCCATTAAACATTTTTTCAACGTTAAAAGACAAATATGCAGCTGGACGTGGTGGCTCACGCCTGTAATCCCAGCACTCGGGAGGCTGAGGCAGGAGGATTGGTGCGAGTTCGAGACCAGCCTGGGCTACAAAAGTGAGCTCAGGACCAGCCTCAACTGCATAGTGAGACCCTGTCTCAAAAAGCCAAAAAAAAAAAAAAAAAAAAAAAAAAAAAAAAAAAAAAAAAAAAAAAAAGACAAATATGCATGCATAAAACACATGCAAAAGACATGAATTACCTATGCAGCCATTCAGTCTGTAGCTAATATTAGCTATATTTGCTTCATCATGTATGTATCTTCCCACTATTGACTCATTAATGCACATTATACTGAGACATTTAAAAGTAAGCTGCAGATTTTTAGCACTACAATCTTAATTTATTGGCAGAGCATGAATTACTTTACCTTCAGGTAAAAGTTATGAGAGATAAAAAATGTGCAAATTTTAATGCAGAAATCCATTCTGAGTCTGGAGAATATGTGTTAACAGAAACCATAATCAACACTGTTCCTCACATTCCTTGCCCATCATCACCATCACTAGTCCTGTGAGATACCTGCTCCACTCACATTATTTTGAATGTCTTGATAGAACACAGTAATCATCTCATACAACACATGGTAGGGCTTCTTTCAATTAATATAATGTTTTTAAAACTTCGCTATTGGGCTGCACATACCAGATGTTTACTACTTTATATTCCATTGTGCAAGTATTCCATAATTTATTTGTCTATTCACGTATTGATGAATGCTTAGCCTATTCCAAGTTTTTTGATCATTATAAATAAAGCTGCTATGGGGCCCAGCAGGATGGCTCAGTGGTCTAAAGCGCCTACTCAGGAAAGCTTAGGCGGCTGCAGGGATGAGGTTAGATCCCCGGCACCACATGCTGTGCCAGCCCTGCCCTTAGGGCAGGCTGAGCCAGCCATAAAAAAGAAATGAACAAACAAACAAAAGTTCTGAAACAAGGAATAAATAAATAAATAAGTAAAATTCTTTTATAAATAAATAAATAAATAAAGCTGCTAGATCATTCTATACATCCTTTTGTGACTATGTTATTTCTCTTGGATAAACCTCTACGAATAAAATGATGGATTATTTTATAAGTTCATGAAAACTTCCAGAATTTTCACCAAGCAGTACAATTTTATACTCACATTCATCAATATATAAAAGCTTTTACTTAAAAAATCAGTCATTTTCATGCTGAGAGTGAACCCAGAACCCTTGTTCTGAGGCAGATACCATGTGTGTGGGGGGTGGACATCAAAAGTACCCATGCTGGTCTCAAACTTTGGATCCTTCTACCCCAACCTTCTGTTGTGCTGGGATTATAGGTGTGTATCACTATATCTGGGTTGTTTCAATCTTTTAACAATATTTAACATAGTTCATAGTTTGACTTTTGTTTTTTTCCAAAGATGTGGTAGCATACCCTTATGCTTTAGCTTGTATTTCTCTCACAACTAATGACCTTGAGCAATCTTTTCCTTTGCTTACTGAATATTTATAGATCTTCTTTTATAAAGTATCTGTTCAATCGTTTTACCCATACTTTAAATGGTTTATAGGAAGTTAGGAAAATTGATTATTGCTGAGTTTTAGTTTTTTGTTTAAAGTGCCCTGAATTTGTCAGGTCAGTAAATTCTTTGAGATGTCTTAAGACTTATAACACAATCATGCTGTCTACAAGTAAGGGAATTTTGCTTCTTTCTTTTAACTGTGTAAATCTTTTTTTTTTTTTTTTGCCTAAGTGCAATGGCTAGGACTGTTTGCTTAGTGAGAAACAGAAATTTTAAATAATAGATACCCTTACTTTACTCCTGAACTTTTTAAGAAATAGTCCAAAAGTCATCATTAAAGACCAATTTTAGCTAAAGGTAATTGCTACAGTCCAAATTTCATCTTTAGAGGCAAATTTTAGCTACAGGTATTTGCTGGATGCCCTTTAACAGAGATGAAGAGGTTTTCTTCTGTAGCGATATACTGAAAGGTGTTCTGTTTTCTTGTCTTATTAAGGATATTGAAAGGGTTAGCAAGATAGCTCAACAGACTACGTACCTGCTTAGGCACCCACAGTGATCTGGGTACAATCCCCAGCACCATATGCTATGCCAGGTGTGCTAAGCTGGCCACCAAGACCAGGCCTGGTGGCATATGCTTATAATCCCAGCACCAGGAAGACTGAAAAATGAGGATCACTGAGTCAGAGCTGCATAGTGAGGTCCAGTACCCAATACACAACTAAAAAAGGAAGGATACTGAATATTGTCAAGTTTGTGGTGTTGGTTTTGAACCTGGGGCCTCACCCTTGCGCTTGCCAGGCAAGAGCTTACTCTACTGAGCTATCTCCCCAGCCCTTAAAGATAAACTTGATGTGATTTACATTATATCTTTAAATTATTCTTGATTCAATTTACTAAAATTGTATGTCTCTTATTAAAATATTTGGTCTGTTACTTCCTATAATGTCTTTGTTGGATTTAGGGTTATGCTGATCTCATCAAACAGATTAGAAAGTGTTTCCTATCTTCTTTAAGAATCCATTCCAGGCAGGAATTATTTCTTTAAATACTTGATGGAATTCACTGGTAAATTAATCATTATGGAGCTTTCTCTTTGGTAAGTATCTGATAGCATGGTCAGTTTCTTTAATACATAAAGTGAGTGAGATTTGTTTCTTTTTATATGAGTTTTGGTAAATTGTGTTTTTCAAGAATTTGTTCATTTTATTTAAGTTGTTGAATTTATTGACATAAAATTGCTCAGACATGCTCTTAATGCATGTAAATATTTATAGGATTTACATTAAAGTCCCCATTTTGTTCATGGCATTGGTAAATTGTGCTTATTCTCTCTCATGCCCCCTTACCCTTACTCCACGTTTACTTACTTTTTTCAACTTCAGATAGTAACTTATTTTACAAAATTTCAGGTCTTCGGTAATATAAACATTGCTAATGTAAACATTTAGTGTCTCTCTAAACTGTGCTTTAGCTTGATCCCACAAATTTTTATATTTTATGCTCTCATGTTCATTTTGAAATGTCTTCTAATTTTTTATGGTCCTTTTATTTATGAATTATTTAGAAATGTGTTTTCCAATTTGTAGATATTTCAGGTTTCTCTTCTTATAACATTTTCATTTGAGGTTTCGCCAAGATGGTGCTGCTGCAGAGTGAACAGTTCTGACTGAGCTGACCAGGCACTTCCAGAAGTGCCAGACTTTGGGCAGCGTGTTCATCACCCTCAAAAAATATGATGGCCGAATTAGATCCATCCCAAAGAAGGGATCTGTGGAGGGCTTTCAGCCTGCAGATAACAAATGTCTGTTGAGAGCTACAGGTGGGAAAAAGATCAGCACTGTGGTGAGCTCCAGAGAACTGAATAAGTTTCAGATGGCCTACTCAAGCCTGCTGAGCGCTAACATGAATACAAAGCCACATTGGCTATGTTAATATTAAGTAAAGTAGGCTTGAAAATATATAATGTGAAGTAAAAAGGTAGGCTCTTCCAGAAGTGCCAGACTTCTCAAAAACAGCCAGACAAGAAGAACAAGAATAAGAAGGCTGCCAAAACAGCACAGTGAAGGGCTCTGGATCCTCTGCTCCTACCAGTTAACCAACAGATTCCTGTTTTTCCTTTTGGCTACAAAGCTAGATTTTTGGTTTCCCTGTGGCAACTACTTTCTTGTGAGATGAGAGTCATTTTAGAGAGAAAAGGGTTATAGTGAACAAGGTAGTTATGGTAAGAAACTAGTTGAGACCTGTGCTGTATAGTTGGATTCTTAAGTTTCCAAAGGCCTCTTCCCTGAAAGAGCAATGTATCATTAAATTATTTGTTTCTCAAAAAAAAGATTTTCATTTAAATCTGATTAACTTTTAATTTAATTTCACTGTAGTTATATAATACACTCTTCATGGAGTCAATTCTCTTCAATGTCTTGAGATCTCTCCTACCCCAGCCCATAGCCCATCATCCTTTGAAAAAAAAAAAGAAAAAGGGAGCATCCGGCTGCAGCTGTGGATTGTGGAGTTCTACAAACACCCTTTAGATCAAGGAGGGTAATAATACTCACATCTTCTGATGGCTGAAGTTGAGTTGTATGAAAGGCTGGCATAGTAGTGTTAAATTTCCAATAACACTTATAAAATTATGCTTCTATTAATTCAATAAATGCCTGATTTAAATATATCAGAATCAGGCCAGGGAGATAGCTCAGTAGAATAAGCACTTGCCTGGCAAGCACAAGGTCCTGAGTTCAATTCCCAGTACCGCAAATAATAAATAAATATATATATTAAAAAATAAATGTCAGAATCAAATACTTATTGTTTGGATCCAAGCACTTAGATATATAAGGGAGAAGGATTATTATAGACCAGGAGTTTGAAACCAGCCTGGGTAATACAGTGAGACCCTATGTCTAAAAAGAAAAGTCAGTCGGGTTCACTGACAGTTTTGTCACTAGCAATGCCTACCTTTTTACTTCACATTATATATTTTCAAGCCTACTTTACTTAATATTAACATAGCCAATGTGGCTTTGTATTTACTATTTCCATGGAACAATTTCTATGACTTTGCATTATTATGTCTTCAAAATTTTCATCCTACAGACAGCAGATAGATGGGCCCTGGTTTTTGTTTTATATCGGTTCTAACAACCTATCACTATACACTGCCTATAGTTGAACAAAGGTTTACTGTCTTAATGCTTTCCTTTTTATTCCCTTTGCTTTTTTAGTTCTTTTGAATATTTTTAAGTATTTAATTTCAGTTTGGTTTTTTTTGGCTTCACATATATGTGTTTTGCATATCTCAGCAGGGTTGTTCTAGGGACTAAAATATATCTGTGAATTTTTATAGTCTCTTTGGAGTTAATACCTTACAACATCATATAATATACACAAATGCTATAGAAGTGCAAGTACATTCATCTCAGTTTTCCTGCTAATTGTATATACATCTACAAACACTGTAGGTCATATGTAGCATGCCTGTAGTCATTACAAATCCACAGCATAGTGCTATAAATTTTGCTTAGATGCATTAAACATTTTAAATACGTGAAAAGGAAAATGTTTGCTTTTAAATATTTACTTGCATATTTATCATTTCTGGCACTATTCAGTCCTTCCCAAAGATCCAAGTTCCCATGCAGTATTATTTCCTTTAGACCAAGGTTTTTATTTAGTTTTCTTACCCTGCAAGTATACTGGAATGAAAATTCCTATGTTGTCTTTTATCTTAAAATGTCTTTATGTCACTATGTGTTGTTGGAAAATAATATCTGATAGAAATAAAATTTACACAAAAAATTTATTTTTGTGAAGTATAAAGGGTGGTAAATATAGTATACATAAGATCATTTTCTTTAGTAGTAATATCCACTGCTAATATTTTTGTTTTTTCATTGTGTAAGCCACAAATAAATGGAGGAAAACAAAATCAAAACTAGGTTAGAAAATACACAAAGAACTGGTGCAACTCAGAAATAATTTGTAAATAGTGAAGAAGCTGTTTTACCTCAAAAGTAAATCTAAATTTTGAGTTTAAAATAATAGTTACAGATTACAGTGACCAAAAGTTATTTATCAATTTCCCAAGAAGAGTCAAGGTCTGTTTTCCTTCCCTTGAATCTCTGTTAGCCTATCCTCCTATGGTAGTGCTGGGACTGGCATTTCAAAAGATGTAGTAGCTTTGATATTCTTCTCATATAACCTTGAATGACAATATGAGATTGCTGGTCTGGTTTGCTAGATAGACAATGTGGGGATAGCTAAAGTCACAAGAAAAAAGAGTGACCTATTTGACTATGACCTGTAGCCTCCTTTCAGTCAAGGACCAAGCATGTGAACAGAGTTGGGCTAGACCTTTAGACAGTCCATTCACTGGCTACACACCATGGAGTGACCACCATTAATACCACACGTAGAAGAATTCTGAAACCCAGTTCTGTTCAAATTGAGCTCATAAAAATATGAAATATGACAGCTGCTTTAAGCCACTAAGCTTGGAGTAATTTACTACACAGTAATGGATAACTGGTACAATAGCTTTCTGTTTAAAATAAAACTAATAATATAAGGTTGACAATACAAAAGTAAAATGTACGATAATAACAAAAATGGAAGATAGCAAATAGAAAAGTTGTATGTGGAGGATATGTCAACTTAAGTAGAACAGAAGACATAAAGGATGTATATTATAATCCTTGGGACAACCAACAAAAAAGTTTTACCTAAAAAGTCAAAAGAGGATATAAAAACAAATGTTAAAACATATTTGATAAACCCAAGGAAGATAGGCAAGAATTCAAAAAAGATTTAGTGAACACAAACAGAAAAGTTATCAATCTAAAAAAAACCTTAACAGTAGTTATATATAAATAAAAACTGAAAAATACAGCCTGTCACACAGGTGAAAAAAAAAAATTACAAGGGCTGGGGTAAACTAGGCATGGCAGAAAACTAAGGTGAATCCTTACATTAAAATAAACTGTTCCTATAAAAAGACAGAAGGCCCCAATCTCCTTCAAACTATCCCTTGTGATTTCAAACACACTTATCCCATCATTCCTGCCACTAACTGAAGCAGTTGTGTAAGTCCTTTTTCGTGAGCATCTTTAGTTGTGTTCTCATGGTTGTCTTGGTGTCCTGAATCCATACAAACTGTTTGTTGTTTGTGGTCATTTCTGACTTGAGGGAGAGCAGGAAATTGCACAGGACCAGACTCAGTGAATAAAGGGGACATGCTGAGGACGCTTTATTTTTGTGAAACTGACTTCCTATGGGGTAGCACTTGGCAGCAGTATTCACCGTATGTTTGACCACATCTCATAAAGACACTCATAAAAGAGAACTTCCAGGATGGCTTTAGGGAGAAACTAGAGAGAAAACAAAATGGCAGAAGCAACCAACAGCAAAATTCAGCCTCTGAGATCCAGAATCTAGGAAGATTACATGGAAGATAACATAGCAAAGAGAAAACAAGCAGTAGATCTCTGACAATCAGGAGGAACACAAGAAACTTAGAAGCTACAAAAGGTAGAGAAATGCAGAGAAAAGAACAAGGGAGTCTGAAAGTTTACCATAACTCTCAGGTAAGGGAATCAGTCTCTCCAAACACAAGGTAAGCCTCAGGGCCAGGAGCTCCAGGGAAAAACAATGGAACTGGCCAAGGGAGCTACCCAAGGAGCTCCTGGCTGTTGCAAACTGCAGAAGCAGTGTGGGGTTTTGCTCCCAGGTGACTCTCTCCACACACAGGCATCACCTAGACAGAACACCCAGTGCAGCACATGCCATACTGCCAGAGTGTATTTAATCCGATACCAATTTGGGAAGGAGTTGATTATTTAGGACTGAGATTCAAAACAACTAAAACTTTAGAGTTCCCAGTATAACCCTTCCACAGAGATTGTGAGAGACACCCCCAAGAGAATCATGGACAGGGAGCAGGCTAGTCCTACACCCTCTGAAAAGTCCACACTTATCCTGGATAAGAACCAGGGTCCTACCTTCTGGTGAGAAGCCATGCCTGGGTTGTATTATTCTCAGAAATGACTGAGTCTGAAAGTGCAGGCTAATTAGTACAGTGGCCCTATAGCCTACATCCAGCAGGTCAGAGTTCTGACTGCTCTTCCCATCTACCAATGCAACCAAGGCCATGAATCAGCTTGGACAGTTGCCACAGCCTGAGGTAAAGGAACAAAAGAATCTCTGGAAGAAGAGAGCACTTCACCACTCACAGACCATAAATCTAGGTGGAGAAAACTATTATTTGCTGGATTCCAAAACTACAGATCCAGAAAAGAAACCATTCACTCAAAAATACAAATGAGGATTTTTTTTTCTTTTTCATTTTTGGGGACTTTTTTTTCCTTTTTCTTCTTTATTGGTTTGGGGAATTTTTCTTTCTGTCTCCCCCCTCAAAACAGTGTAACTGCATCTTATAAACTTTAATACGTTTGCACTATCATTCAGTTCAAAATATTTTCTAGTATTCCATGTGATTTTCTCTCTTACCAATAATTATTTAGAATCTTACTCCACATGTTTGAACATTTTCCAGATACTGAGTTACAAATTAATTATGCTGTCATTTGATAACAACCGTGTGAAGCTTCCATCTCTGGACATTTTCTGAGTTTATCTTGTGGACTAGAGCATGATCTCTTTTGGTGAACAACCTCTGTATCTTTGAAAAGAACATAGATTTTGCTGTTTAGGTAGGTGAAATATTCAATAAATATTAGGTAGAATTGGTTAATAATGTTTTTCATATATTCTGTATCTTGATTTCCTTTGAGGGTTAAATTCTTCAGTGATGACTGCTGAGAGCCATTCTATGTAATTTGGAAGGAAAACTCATTTCATAATTGAATTGTGATTAGGATTTGTCTGAGGCCTAGTGCCTTGCCCTGTAGGCTGGCTATTGTATGTGTGAACATAATTCTGTGTGCCTCTAGTCACAGTTCAGGCCTCAACAGCCCCATGATACTGAGGGACACTAGGGCAGGACTGCATCAGCTGAAGACATCCTGATGCCTTGAGAACTCAACAGTAATAAAAACTGAGTTTCACACTGGGGAAACCGCAAACTCTTTAAGCTGCTATCTTTCTCCACCTTTCTCATCAACATAAAGATCTTCATCAGCATAAGATCACTACAGCCCTCTAAGTCATCTGAAGTGACCCTCATTAGCAAAAGACCTTCTAAGCATAAGAACACTGCTGCCCCCAGGGCATCTGATAATCCCTCCAATTACTGTGTATGCCCAATAAATAGTGGTTAGCCTAGAGTTTCATGGTCTCTATCTATCCTGAGGCACTGACCTCCCAGCCCTGTCATGCATCACTAAATTTGTCTCTGTCTCTTATTTCATCCTTTCAAACAACTGGGGATCTTGGCCAGGTCCCCAATAGATGACTATAGATTTATCTATTATTTACTTTATTAATGACAGTGTTCATTTAGTGTATGTGTTTTAAAGCTATGTTATTAGGTGCCTATCTTCTTAAATTACTGACCCACTTATCATTAGTAAATATTTATCAACACTAGTATTGTTTAAAAATCTACCTTGATGTAAATCTAGCTTTCTTGTGATTAGTATTTATATAATTTTCTTAGAACCTATAGGCATCTTTATACTTAAAGAGTATTTCTTATAAACAGCATAGGGTTGAATCTTATTTATTTATTTTGGTTATTTTTACTCATTTCTGCATGCTGGGCATCAAACCTAGGGTTTGTGCACAGTAGTCAAGCACTCTGCCACTGATTTACCAAGTATGATCAACATATACAGTGGCTGTTTACATTTAAAAAATTATCATAGCAAAAAGTGCAGTGCCACTAATCACTGTGAAAATATTTCCCTTCATTTCCAACAGTTATCATTCCTGCCAATTTCTAAAACTGTTCTAGATGTCTTATTTCATGATTAACTTTATGAACTGAGATAAAATGCGGAGAATGCTGCTGGCAAGTACCAAGTCATAAGCAAGTCAAGCTCATAAAATTATTACATTTACTTTATTTAGTGGATTTGATAAGTGAGATTGCTGGTTCCTCCCCTGTGTCAAAATGATCATGAAACATAAACAATTTGTATGAATTCAAGACATCAAGGTAGCCATGATAGTGTACCTAAAGGCATTTACGAAAAAGGACTTACAAAACTATTTCAGAAAGTGGCAAGAATGACAGGTTAAGTTTCTTCGGAATGACCTGGAATAGTTTGAAAGGGATTGATGGCAACATGTCTTCACTATAATAAATTTTTAACATGTTCAAACATTAACCATATTTTATAGTCATGTCTCATGCAAAAGAACATTCAGTTTTGTTCTTTATAGACAAAAGTTGAAATTTAAAATGTGCTATGAGGGCAAGCCAGATAGCTCAGCAGACTAAGCACCTGCTTAACCAGGTGCAGGAACCCAGGTTCAGTCCCTGGAACCATATGCCATGCTGGCGCTAGACCCAGATCTGGGAAAACTAAGCTGGCCACAGACACCAGGCATGGTGGCACACACCTCTGTAGTTAGGTAGGCTGAAAACAGGAGGATCACTACAAGCCTGAGCTGTGTAGTGAGACCCTGTATCAAATACATACAAAATAAAAACAAAGTGTGCAACATTAATACAATGGAATATTTCTAAGCAGTAAAAAGGATCAAACCACTGATACACACTAATAATAGTGAGTCTCAAAACATTTGTGAAATGAAAGGAGCACAGTAACAATTCAATTTACACAACAAGAAAATTAATCTATGGTGACAGAAATCAAAACAGTTACTGCCCCTAGGGAATGGACAGGGCACAAAGCCTTTTGTAATGTTGGTTCTATTATTATTTAGTATGGGAGGCAACAGATCAAGCAGACACTGCTATGATAAAAGTGGACTACTGTGCACAATATGGAAGCAGCCTTAGCTTCTACCCTGTGTGATGTCACGTAAGGAAGCACCAGGACGTTGCAAGGCAGAAGGAAAGTACAGGGAAGAGCCTTTATTGATTGGGGTTGCTTAGGAAAGAAACACATGAGGCACAGAAAGTACATTTAAGATTAGCTGGTTTGAATAATTTGAGCAAGATAAGAAGAGTAGAACATGTCTTAAGTTGTTTGGCATCTGGTATGGAATAATCAAGATGGAAGAACACTGGCCTGAAATGTTAAGGCCTCAAAGAAAGATGAGAAAAGTGCAGGGGTTGGTTAGTTTGCATATGAAAGGTGTGCTCACTGATAAGCAATTTCCTACTTCTCTAACTACATAGTCCTTGGAAGGGTTGGCTGTGAATGACCAGTCAGAAAGATACTAAATATCAAAATATCAGCACAAAAACACAATACATAAGAAAACATGCTACTCTGCTACAAGTACTCTGGTTTAGACAAGAGTATGAGCTTTTCTCTTACCCATTGATCCCCTAGTGCTTCCCTGATATGGCCCTGCATGCACTGTTAAAGCCCTTCCTCTTGAAAACTGTGAGCTGGGGTTGAGGAGATAGCTCCATGGCACAAGTGCCTGCCTGGCAAGTGCAAGGTTGTGAGTTTGAACCCCAGTCCCATAAAAAAAAAAAAAAAAACTTGGAAAAAGGAGGGGGAAGAGAGAGAAAGAACAAGTGGGAGAAGAAGGGACAAGAAAAAAAGAATAGAAAAATTGAAAACTGTGAATTACAACTGTATTTTCAAAATTCATCAAACTATATATTTAAGATTCCATGGCATATTAATTTTATGGCATGTTAATTATGCCATTTTTAAAAAAATTAAAAAGGAGAAGAGGAAGAAGAAGAAAATAGGGAAGAAAAAGCTTCAGGAAACTTTTTGAAGGATATTAATGTTGGCCCTCAAAAGAGTATGACAATAACAGGCTCTACAGACTCTATATGATTTTCATTTGTATTTTTTCCTTTTTATATGGAAGCAGGAGTATATAACAATGAGTCAAAGGCACGTCTTGTTTTTGTTATCTGCCAAAGGAATCAACATGAT
This sequence comes from Myocastor coypus, assembly GCA_004027025.1. Lineage (NCBI taxonomy): Eukaryota > Metazoa > Chordata > Mammalia > Rodentia > Myocastoridae > Myocastor > Myocastor coypus. The sequence goes on along the minus strand of PVJA010017174.1, from coordinate 16,917 downwards.
TATGCTTGAATTGATATAAGTCAGTAAAAGAACCAATCTGAGTTTACTCTTCCTCAGCTCAGAGTTCCTCTGAGAGGACTGGAAGTAATATGAACTAATGCTCTTGGTCTGCACTAATCCTTAAGTCTTTCTTCCAAACAAACACATTTGAAGCAAGCAGGTAACGGAGCAATCTCTGCATCAGATACAACTTGGGATCCTATGAGAACTCTCTTTTCTGCCTTCCTGAAAATTCTAAGACGCAACCTGGAAAATCCTCCATTTGTGGAAAGTCACGGAAATGTTCATTTTTAGTTCTTTTGAAAAATATTAAACCACTACCACATTAGACTCAAGGACATACAAAACATGATAGCATCCCTTGGAAAATAACCTGAAGATTTAAGAAAAAAAATACAATTTATTTACTTTATAGTGTGGAAATGATTTCATTAAGAATATTAGAATTGGGGCTTGGCAGGATGGCTCAGTGGTCTAAAGTGCCTGCAGGTGGTTGCAGGTTTCGCGGTTCGATCCCCGGCACCACATGCTGCACCAGCCCTGCCCTCAGGTCAGGCTGAGCCGGCCATAAAAACAAACAAACAAACAAGAATATTAGAATTGGTTAACTTCATTTATCTGTTCTAATGAAATAATGTGGATGCTAGAGTTGTTAGAAAGGAAAATGTCACAAATGCAAACGTTCAAAACCACTGGCTACAGCCATCATTTCCTGACACTGGAAAATATCATGTTATCCTATGCTGCTTAAAAACAAACTCAAAATACAAAACCATACATAGACCAACTAATCTGGATAAGAAGGAAGAAGAGAAACAGAAGTAATTGGTTAAGAATTACAGACCCAGATAGATGGGCTAGAAACAGAGGAAAGAGAGGAAAGAAAAGAAAGAGAGAGAGAGAGAAAAGAAACTGAGATAGCTTTCTATCTCCAAGTATATCCAAGCAAACTTTTAAAATAGAAAAAAATGGGGTTTTTGTTTGTTTGTTTGTTTATTTGTGAAACAAAGAGTTTTAGTCCTTCAAATAATGCAAAAGGGGATGAATACCCCTCCTCTCCCTAAAAGCATCTTTTTTGGTCTTCTAGATCAGTTGTTCTTAGATATTACTTTCCTTCAGCCATTAAAATTGTTTAACAAAAAAACCCAAATATTTAACTTTGAAGGATTAATAAAATATTTCCAACATTAGACCTATAGAAGGAAAATAATATAAAGAGTATTCTAATACCATTTCACTGCAACCAATTATTAATACCACCATGATCTTAACACAACATGACTTGTGTGGAATGTAATGTTATAAACTTTGTAATACGTAGCTTTTTTAAAATATGCATTGCACCACATTTTCCTTATTATGGTCCAACTCAGCAAAATTTAAGCAAGTGTGTGAACGAGCCCCTTCTGGACCAACCCAGTCCATCTACTACCCCATTTCATCAAGCCTCAAACCCTACCACCACCTTCCCCCTGATCTTCCCCACACAGAAGAGGCTGTTTAGTACAGAGCTTCTCAACTTCCATCTGTGACCACACTAAACTTAATTCCCTTCCATCTTCAGGGGGAAAAGGCATTCTATTATTATATCTGGGTTCTATTGCTTTCTACCTCACCAACAACCCTTACTGCTTATCAACAATAGGACAACTGAACTCCTGTAACATTCCTCCTGAGAGTTTAAATATATGTTGCTTGCCTTGTATCTGGGTTAGTTTTATAGCTACTGGACCAACAGCATATGGAAATGGCATTGGGTCAGCTTACTGTCTTTTCTCCATAGAATTTTAATGGTCAACCATATTTGCAACTCCATAAACTCACTGAATTCTCTGACACTACCAATTTCTGTATCTGTTATCCCTTCCTAACCAAAAAAAAAAAAAAGACTTTTAAGCCAAAGAGCAACTTTCACTTGAAAGCTTAACTTAGCTATCACTGTCTCAAAAAAAAAAAGCCTTGCCTGCAACCTGGTTCAGTACATAATTTTCCTACTGTGTTTACTCTATTGTTCTTTGCCATGATGTTTATTAAAACATAATTTCTATTTAATGTAATTTTCTTTTCAATAGCCTATTTAGAAACCTGTCTGGAATACCATCTAGAACAGTGGTACTCAACCTTTTTAATGCTGTGACCCCGCAATACAGTTCCTCATGTTGTGGTGACCCCAAACCAAAAAATAATTTTGGTGGCTATTTCAAATTACTAATTCCAATAAATAACATTTCACCATGGCATAGTATGGGTTTAAATATGTATTTTCCAATGACTTTAGGTGACACTGGTGTTTTGGTCATTTGACCCCCACTGGGGTCACGACCCCACAGGTTGAGAACCACTGAAGTCTGTTTAGAGTTATTAGTGTGATTATGAAGCCCCCTTTGAAGTCATGGATTTATTTTTTTATGTCACTCCTCAAATCATCTGGCATAAAAAAATATATGCAGTTAAGACCACTCAGGGCCTAGCAGAAACTCATTCAACCCAGCAACAAAGCCCTGCATGTGAGTGGAACTTCATCCATCAGACAGGCCCAGTGTGGAAAACTGCACAGAACTCCCTGCAGACTAGAGACAAGACCCACCCAGCTGATCCAGGAGGAGAACATCTTGCCAGAGTGGCACAGTAGTTTCATCTCCAATGGCTATAGCAGCAAGAAGTAGAGCTCAGCACCCAGACCCAAGCCACACCCACCTGGACCAGTTTAAACACGGTAGATCTAGATCTAGTGCTAAGGTAAGACCTCTACCAAAGCTCTACACCAAAGGTCAGAGGCAAGGCTGTATAAAATGGCAAAGAGAAGGAGCAAAATGCACTCTTAGACTCTGAGCCAACCCAGAACAAATATAGGAGACAACAGCATTGAAGAAATTGGAAATCACACACCTGAAATCTCTGAAATAATAGTATCTGAAGTAAAGAAAGAACTACAAAAAGGTATAGAGGAAATAATACCTATAATAAAAGAAATACTAAGTACTTCTTTAAAAGACACTGATAAAAAAAAACAGTGGAGAATAGAAAAATGATGGAATCCTTGAATGAACAATAGAGGAAACTAACAGAACATATGAAGCACATTCAAAGTGCTATACAGGAACTTAAAACCTCAATTACAAGCTGGCAAAAACATTTCAATGAAAGTGAAAACAGACCTTCAGAACTTAAAGACACCATTGCACCTAGGGAAAAGGTAAGAAAAGATTGCTTAAAAACAAGTCAGATGCAAGAAAAAATAATTGAACATCTGCAAGATGATGCAAAGATGAACAACGTAAGACTAATAGGCATCAATAAGAGTCTGTATAAATGATATAAAAAAGAATAGGGACAGAAGTAATAACAGAAAACTTCCCAAATATGGGGAAACAATTTGACATTCAGGTAATTGAAGCACAGAGAACTTCAAATAACATCAACCCTGCAGTTTACTAAAAAGTAGTCTAGAGAGGGATCAAAATCACCACAATTCCATGAAGGAGAATGGAAAGAACCCACCAAATAGGGCAAATAATTAAGCGCAGGAGAAAAAGAGGAATGCAAAAGCAGTCTTTCAACTATTCTTTTGTATACAGCAGCACAATATGTCCACCAGCATATTCTACAAATGGACTTCTCCTATACCCTATGGGTCATGATTCTGTCTGGTTCTACAGAGTGGCTATCAAGGAAATAGCAGTAGCTCAGTCCTACAGGTGACATTTGGCCACCAGTAAGTGTCATAGATACTGTCCACATCCACAACATACTAGAACTTTATGTGATATCCTATCCCCAAAATTACAAGTTCTGGTCATATATTTGCCATTCCAGTATTTATGTTATGTTTTATTCTTAGTAATTCTTTATTACCACAGAAACTTTCTTAGTTGGTATCTTTGCATATATTAACCTATTCAAATACTATGTGAGGACTTTAAATTGATTACAGATTTGTACATATGATACACAACATTCTGGCTTCTAAGTTGGACTCACGATTTGATTTGAATTTTGGGAATACTGTTTTGAAATATTTAATTTCATTTTCACTGACATTTAATTTTCTGAATATTGTTTATACTTTTTGTTTCATGACTCATATTGTATCTCTGACTTATAATCTACTTATAAGACATGGTATGATATTTTCTCCTAGTATAAGAAACTTTAAAAAGAAAAAAATGTATATACATATATATGTATGTATGTATGTATACAGAAGAGAGTTAGGATATATAGCTACTATGTCTTAGTGCATTGAGAATAAGTTTGTACTACTATTGTTTAGACAAGATACCAGGTCTGCACCTTATCCTCTGAGTATCTACTATGAAGACAACAATATGCATGTGTTATGGTTTATGTCTAGTTGTCCCCCCAAAGCCTCATGCAATCATGGGGTATGGCTTCGATAGATTGAGACTTGATTCATGATTCCTGAAATTCTGTTACAGAACTGATGGGATTATCAGTCTCAGTAAGGCTGAGACTATGGGTGTGGTCTAAGGCGGATATCCTAAGGTGGAGAGCCTGAATGTAATATAAAGAGCAACAGAGAGACAGACTAGAGCTGTTGCTGTTGCTCTGCTGCCCTGTTTGGTTGGCTACCTCTGCCACCATTTTGTTGCCGTTCTGCCACCACGAACTGACTGCTCTCTGCTCTGTTCCACTCAGCCTTGGGCCAGCCGAATATGGACTGAAACCCCCAACAACTGTGAGCAAATAAACCTTTCCTTCCTTCATTTTGAGTGTCGAGTATTTGTCCCAGCAACCAGTAAAAAGTAACTAAGACAGCATGGTATTAATTATTGTAACCATCCTATTAACTTGTTTTGAAATTGTTTCATTGCTATTTTATCTTTTTTCTCATTAAAATGAATTAAAAATATATTTAAAATATGCAAAAATGCTTATTAAATGACTGAGTAATATTTATGTAGCTGTCAAATTTTTTAGTGTTTTTTTTTAAATTTTTTAACATTATAAAAAAGTTGTAAAATTCATGAAAGCAATTTCTCCCTACAAAGGAGAATTGTGTTGATATTTACCTTCTTAGCTTTTCTTTGCCTGAATGAATGAAAGGCATCTGTTTGCTTTTCTCAAGTTCTGATGATGGAATTTTAAATTCAAAACCAATGTCATTTTTCAGAGATTCAGAGCTGGAGAAAATAAAAACAGATTAAAAACCCAAATAAAATCATAAGAGCTGTTACTATCAATACACTATTTAAATGAGCTCATCTTTGGTTTAATCACATTTAACTGGCTGCCAGATCCCTTCGTTGTTCAAAATAGTAGATAGGTGCATTTCACAAATTCCAGAAGTGACTGACAAAATCTTCACCATCATCTGTACCCAAAGCCTCAGTATTTTCATCCTATAATTATAGCCCTGGGATCTGTTTAAAACTTCCTTGGACTCTTGGGAGGCTGTAAACAGGTGGATCACTATGAGGCCGACCTAGTAGTGAGACCCTGAACACCCTATAGACTCTTACCTAAAATACAAAGAAAAAAAAAACTTCCTTGGAAATGAGCTTAAAATAGAGGGACAAAAACTACAAGAACTGAAGCTTCACAAATATTACATACTAGCATTGGAAGAACTTGATCCCCAGCTCAATGTACTATCTAATGTAGGTCTGAATACCAGTGCCACTATCTAGGAGGAAGACACGGTGGAAAAGACCCAGCAGAGCATGCTAAAACTTTCCTTGAATATCAGGAAACTATCCTAAAAAGCTAACTAAAGTAGGGGAAGGATCTCTGAATCCTTTCTAAATATGGATAACAACAGTTGTGGGAACCAGTTCATGAGCTAAAGAAAGACAACACAGTGAAAGCTGAGAGGCAGATAGATACAGGTGAAGTTGGAAGAAATGATTCTATTGCTTTTTAAAGTTTGAACATCACTGCTATTATCTCCCTTTAGTGCTAACCCAGTCTCTACTAACACAGATAAAGTTCCCCAGGGATAAGGAACTTAATACTACAGGACCTGAATTCCCATAGTTACATAAAATTATATAAATAATTAATTTATGAAGTACTTTCTTATACTAAGTTGAAACTTTCATTACCTGTACTCATGATCCAGGATTCTGAAAAAGAAAAATCATTCCATCCCTCTTATACAATATGGTCTTTTTTGTGTAACCCTCAGACCTTGAGCTAATTAACTGTAACTGATAAGTTCCCCAGGATTTTTTAATGAAATATACATAGTAAAACTGCTAATATATGATAAAAATATAAAAGAAAAACTAACCGAGTGAGTAGATCAGTAGAAAAATACCCTCGGAGGTCACTACGGGAATTCAGTAGGGGTGAACCATGCTCTTCAGGCCCTGCAGTACTTTCTTCCTTACCTGAGGTTTAAGAGAACACAACTTTAATTGTAAATTCATTAATAATGATTTCACAAAGCAGTAAAACACAAGGCAATTTACAGACTTCACTATGTGAATCATAAAACCACCCAGCTCAGAAAACAAAATATTATTCATTTCAGGATACCCTCTTTTCAGTCAGATTCTAGTAATTAACAATAAATGTGCTTAAAACATATTCAGCTGGGTATACTTATTGAGTTCCTATTTATAGGTAAAGGTCAAAAGGCAGAAACCATGCATAAATTTTCAATAAGGAGGTATATGTCAAAACACAGCTTCTAGAAAAATTCTTCACAGATGCTAATCCTTAGAGCAACAATGAGACAATTGGAAGAAGGTATGGCAGACACCAAGAGAAGGGCCCCGGGCAGGTGATGAGCAGCTGCTCTGCCTCCACTGAGGACCTCTGAGAACCAGGATGCACAAAGGACTGTGGCTGCCGTGGTCAGCCATGCTAAGGAAGAACTAAAAACACAGGGGCGGGGAGCCAGAGTATAGTGCAAAGTAAGCTCATTAATTTGAATGTTTAAAAAAACTTTTATAAAAGTTTTGGTAAAATGGGGAACATCCTTTTTTTTTTTTTTTTAGTTTTATGTTGATTAACACTAATCTATGTAAAAAAGTAAAGAAATAAAAATAGTATTTTATTAATTTTTAAAAATATTTGTTTGGTATAGAGTCTCACTACACAGCTTGGACTTAGTGACCCTCCAGTCTTAGCCTGCCCCAGCACTGGGATTGTAGGCATGTGTCACCACCACACACTGTTTCAGTGGTCTACAGGTGTACCTGGGGTTCTGGGGTGGGCATGGCATGCAGTACTGGAGATCAAAATAGGTCCTTGCCCATGCCAGGCAGGCACTTCGACCACTGAGTTATCTCCCCAACCCCAACATTAGTATTTTTAAAAAGTGGAGTATATTGAATGCTCTAACATAAATGTTTACTGGATAAATGATATATGATTATCTCCTAAAAAATGTATCTAGGTATATTGTGAGAAAAATACGCAATTTTTCACTTTTGAGATTATTCCAGGTTCCATGAGTTATAATTGAGGTTTCTAAATTATTTATGTTTAGGATGTACAACTGAGGTTGATATCCATATACACAGTGAAATAATCAAGCCAATCAAATTAACACAGGCATCATTTCACCACTAATATATTTCATTTCTTTTTTTTGATGGGATAAGAACATCTGATATGGACCCTCTTAACAGACTTCAAGTACTGTATTCAAGTGAGCACCAAGTATAGGCATCAAGTTGTACATCAGATTTCCAGAATTTATTCATCTTACACAGATGAAACTATGCAGCCCTTGATCAACATCGTCCATCACATCTCAATTCTAAAGGATTTCTCAGCTAGTACCACAGGCCTAGCAAACCTACAACAACCAAAACCAGCCACTAACCACCACTAACTTTAGAACTTAACTTTAGAATTTAGTTTGTCTTTTCATAAGCAAAGCTAATTTAATCAGCTGTATTTAGATGCTAGCAATAACATGTAATAGCTAGAGATTAGAAAGATCAAACTAATTAAAATATTAAGACTCATTATTAAAAGATAATAAGCTGGGCGTGGTGGCTCACGCCTGTAATCCCAGCACTCGGGAGGCTGAGGCAGGAGGATCGGTGAGAGTTTGAGACCAGCCTGGGCTACAAAAGTGAGCTCAAGGCCAGCCTCAACTGCATAGCGAGACCCTGTCTCAAAAAGACAAAAAAAAAAAAAAAAAAAAAAAAAAAAAAAAAAAAAAAAAAAAAAAAAAAAAAAAAAAGATAGTAGATAACCACCTTATTAATTTGAACAGAGGAAAGGTAATTTATATGTAAGTATTCTGCAAAGCATAAAATATCCTAATTTAAGGTTAGTGCCCTGGCTTTCATACATCCACATAATTCATAGCATGATTATATCTTAATGACTAAGAAATTATGGTCAGCCAGGCGTGGTGGCGCATGCCTGCAATCCCAGCACTTGGGAGGCTGAGGCATGAGGACTGGTGCGAGTTCGAGACCATCCTGGGCTACAAAAGTGAGTTCAAGGCCAGCCTGAACTTCATAGTGAGACACTGTCTCAAAAAGACAAAAAAAAAAAAAAAAAAAAAAAAAAAAAAAAAAAAAAAAAAAAAAAAAAAAAAAAAAAAAAAAAAAAAAAAAAAAAAAAAAAAAAAAAAAAAAAAAAAAAAAAAAAAAAAAAAAAAAAAAAAAAAAAAAAAAAAAAAAAAAAAAAAAAAAAAAAAAAAAAA
>PVJA010017173.1:0-42123 GCA_004027025.1 Myocastor coypus | reverse complement strand
GACCATAGGCAGTACTTTGTAGAACTGTTGTTAGTGTCAGCCTTTGGGACAAGTCACAGCCATTGCTTGGCCATTTTGCTTTCTGTGAAAGCCTGAGAGAATGTTTTTCTCTGGGTGACTCTCCTTAGACGCACCACAGTTCATTCATCCCTTTCCTCTGAGGTCCCATAATCTCCTTGACCAGGAAATTTGGGACACCCCTGAGTTATAGGATATTACAGCACAGGTTCCCTTATATCCTGGGTCTTTATTGACCTTGAAGGGCTAGGTCCAAAATATTGGCTATCTTTATAGCCCTTCTTTTTCTCCAATTTTTGGCCTGTTAACTTACATTCTTAGCCCTCCAGCAGAAAAAGCTTTGTCATACTATTACTCTGTAACATAGGTACTTGAGCTTATCATCACTGGCTTTCTGAGTATCAAATATCTTTGACTTAGCTTGGAAATGATATTTTCTGGCCATCATTGATATTCTACTAACTTTCCATACAATGTGATATAAGCAGTTACACAATTTTGACACAGACATTTGGCAATTCAAGAAAATACAAAATTGTACCCTTTCAAGAATAAGGTATTTGACCCAGTCTCTTATTTTCAAGTACTACTCTTGATAGAATGAGAGTAACTGAGTTTACACAAGGAGCAGTACATATCAAAAAGACAAGAGTGACATGTATTCCAAACATAATTTTAGCGTTACATTGTGCTATAATCAATATGCTGGGCCCCTTGATATCGGTTGATTTCTTGATGATAGTCATTATTTCTAGGGTGAGAGTTGTCTAGTAAATAAATTGGCCCAGTTCCCAGGAAGCTCCAAAGGGCAGATATTTGTGAAATTAACTCAAAAGGCGTTTGTATTAGATGGAGACTTATAGTACCAAACTTAGTTTCAGTCATTAAGTAAACTTAAATTTTTAAAAATAACTGTCAGGAAAGTATTTCTGAGAATGTGCATGAACACACACACACACACACACACACACACACACACACACACATACACACACACATAGCTTCTGATTTTGAGACTATAGGGCTTCTTAGAAGAGGAACACTATATTTAATCACAATTTATTGGAAATGGGCCTTTTGGTATCTAAATGGTGAAGTTTACTGATTCTGGAGCAGATAATGTGAGGCACTTAAACTTACTGAAAACATGTTTTGGGAGAGGGCAGGTGTTTGAGTGGGAAAAAGAGCATAGATTCTTCTAAGAAAGTTGTATCAACTGACTGACTTCCTAGAACTGAATATAGTGAGACTTAGAAACACATGCCAGATGCAATGAAACTTGAAACTAATGAGTTATAATACAGACCTCACAGATTAGGTTACAGTCCTCCAAAAGTGACTTCACTTCATTTGGCTGGAAAAAACTGTGATTCAAAGGACACTGGCACTTCTTACCAATTTCATGTAAGTTGAGGAATTTCAACTATTCCCTCATTTCTATAATTCACTAGAATGATTCTTAGAACTAAGGAAACTGCTGCCAAAAGTGGAAACATACAGTATAACATCTAGGAATGTCCCAGTTTTAAAGTATTTTGTCCTAATATTGTGTCACTCTCTTGGTACATTGCTAAGTGTAATAATTAGTGAGCTGAACTCAGCATTGTTGTCTGGAGTTTGTGATGAAATTTTGCTATAATAGCCAGGCGTGGTGGCTTACGCCTGTAATCCCAGCACTCGGGAGGCTGAGGCAGGAGGATCGGTGTGAGTTCAAGACCAGCCTGGGCTACAAAAGTGAGCTCAAGGCCAGCCTCAACTGCATAGCGAGACCCTGTCTCAAAAAAAAAGACAAAAAAAAAAAAAAAGAAATTTTGCTATATAGTGAATATTTGCAAACTGTTCACTAACCATTTCATTAAATTTTCCATCTCCTGCCTTTTTCCCCTTCAAAAGTTGACTTCTGTCATGTGGACCAAAGCCCTGTCCCAAAATTATCTAAAACTATACCTATGCTTCCCATTGTGCACTAAATTTAAATCAAAATGGATCAAAGCTGCAAATATTAAAAGAGAAACATTAACTATCCTGAAGGAGAAAGTAGGTAAAAAATATTTAAGACGTAGAGATAGGCTAAGTGTTCATGAACAAGCCCCAGACTGCACAGGAAATAGCTCAAAGAACCAACAACTAGGATTGCATCTTGCTAAAATGCTTTTGCACAACAAAGGAAATCATTAGCATAATACAAAGACAGCCTACTAAGTGGGAAAAAAGGTATAGCCAGCTGTCCCTAGACAAAGGACTTCTGTCTAGAATGTATAAAGTAATGAAAAATATTAGCTTTTTCAAATTCAGAAACCCAATATAAAAAATGTGCATCTCAGATGAATAAACAGTTTTCGATGAAATACAAATGACGATTAAATATATGAAAAAATGTTCAAAATCATTAATCATTCAAGAATACAAATTAAAATAACACGGAGATTACATTTCACTCCAGAAAGAATAGCTATCATCAAGAAACGATGGAACCGGGCACAAGGAACGGGGTTTGATCACTGGTACCTCTTGCTGTGTCAGCTCTAGAATCCTGGATGGTCCTGTAGGCCACTGAAACTGGCTGTGGTGGCGAACACTTGTATTTCCAGTGCTGGGGAGGATGACACAGGAGGATCACCATAGCTTGGAGTTGTGTAGTGAGACCCTATATCAAATAAGTAAGTAAGTAAGTAAGTAAGTAAGTAAATAAATAAATGTATGTTTTGTTTTCAAAAAAAAATAACTTACAACAAATCTTGGAGCAGCTATCAGGGGAACAGGAACATGTCTCACGGTTGGTGGGAGTATAGACTGGTGCAATCAGTGTGGAAATCGGTGTTGAGATTCCTCAAAAAGCATGGATCAGAGGTCCCATTTGACTCTGCTCTTCCCTTTCTGTACGTCTTCCCACAAGAATAAAAGACATCATACCACAGCAATATAAGTGCACTCATGTTTATAGCAGTGCAGTTTGTGATAGCTAAATCTTGGCAACAACACGAATGCCAAGCATCTGAGGACTGGATAAAAGAAATGTGGTCTTTTTATACAGTGGGATTCCATTCAGCCATAAGGAAGGATAAACTTGAGACTTTTATAGGTATATGGATGCCACTTGAGACTGTATTCATGAGTGAAATCAATCAGACTCACAGATGTAAACATTGTGCTCTCTTCCTAGTGTGAGATTGAAAGAGTAAATAAAGTCCAAAATGCATAAATACATATTGCAAAATGTGAAGAAATTGTTCAAAATGGAAAAAGGAACCAAGTTTGAGGCAAAGAGAATGGAAAGCAGGGGAAAAAACAAGGTAGTTGTGTTACTAGTCTCTCTCAGTTCACTGAAAAGAAATGTTTGTGCTAATGTCATTTGGAGAATTTTTATGCTCTTATATTATAATGAATTACTTTAAATATAATAGTACTCAATGTGTTAAATGTTGTTTTACTGTCTGGAAAAGTTTTGCTTCTCTATATTCCATAAAATAGCAAAGTATAACTACAAAGAAGTTCAAAAAAGAAAAAATCCAGTGTGTGAAAGCAGATTTATAAAATGAAGTGATCCCATTAGTAATAGAAAGTTCTGAGCATTCATGACAGATGGTATAATATGCAGGTATTACAAATTATGCTCAAAAACGTAAAGACAAAAGGAAACCACTTTGATAATACTAAGACATATTCTCTCCACAGAGAGAGAGCAGAGAAGGAGGAAAACAATCAAAATGTAGAAGCACTAGACACAGCTGCATGAATGAGGGTCAGGAATTATGGAAGGAGAAGCAAAGCTAAGAATGGCCTTGCCAGTGTGCTCTGGCTCTTGTGCTTTTCTGGGTGTTTCTAGAAAGTATGCAGTGTCGGAGTCTGCACTGACTGTGAGATTAACATGGTACAACTTTGCATTATCTCCTAAGCATCAATGTCAGATAGAACAGAAGGCTTCTGCCTACCCCATTTGGGGGGAGCAATTAGAACAACACTGAGGCTATTTCGTGCTGTACTTCTATTGAATTTATTGTTTTATGTGTTTTATTTTTTCTCTTTACAATCTCCTGAAAGGTGTGAAGTTTACTAACATCTTGAAAAAATGAGATCAGAGGTTACAGGACACAGCTACCAAATACATTTATTTATAAGTTTTATAATGAGAGATGAATTTTATTTTATTTTTTATTTTTTTGTGCTATTGTTATTTTTTATCTTTCTTTTTAAATTACTTTCAATAAGCAATAACAATGATAGTTTCAAAACATGTTAGTAGTACATTTGCAATAATTGACACACTGTATATCATTGTCCTCATAATAGTTATACAAAGCACAGGGCATAGACATAGTACACTTTCTAATCGATATTGGTAAGGGAAGAAAAAAAAAAAGAAAAAATTTCTTCTCTTTGAATAGTTGTATACATAGTCAAATGTTCCTTAATTACATTGGGTTACTAGTGAAACTGGAAATGTTGGAGGCTGTTGATTTAAGCCTCTTACAGCTCATCATACTAATCTAGCTCTGTGTTTTATAGCACATAATTAAGCTTTTCTGCTATGTGATCAAGGGCAAGTTAAAGCAAGACCTATATAACTAAACGTTCATCTTTTGTATCTTCCAAGGTCAAATCCCCTCAGGATTAACTCTGGAACCAGGTACAGTGCTTTGTAGAACTGTTGTCAGTGTCAGCCTTCAGGACAAGTCACAGCCATTACTTGACCAGTTTGCTTTCTGTGAAAGCGTGAGAGATTTTTGTTTTTCTCTAGGTGACTCTCCTTACACACACTATACTGCATTTATCACTTTCCTCTGAGGTTTCATAATCTTCTTGACCTGAAAATTTGGGACACCACTGAGTTATAGGATGTTACAGCACAGATTTTCTTATGTCCTGAGTCCTCACTGACCTTGAAGGGCTAAGGCCAAAATGTTGGCTATCCTCATAACCCTTCTTTTTCTCCAATTTTTGGTCTGTTAACTTACATTCTCAACCGTCCAGCAGAGAAGATTCGTGATACTATTACTCTATAACATAGGTTATTGATCTTAACAACACTGTCTTTCTGAATATCAAACATCTTTGACTTAGCTTGACATTGGTATTTTCCACCAATCATTGATATTCTAATAAATCTCTATTGAATGTGATAAAAGCAGTTACACATTTTCATGCAGACATTTAGAAATCCAAGGATGTACAAAATTGTAGTCTGTAAAGCCTATGGCATTTTGCCCAGTTTCTTACTCTCAATTAATACCTTTTTTTGTTGTTGTTAACCAACACTTGAGAGTATAGCAGTAACTGAGTGTACATTAGAAGCAGTACACATGTAGAAGACCAGAATGACAGGTATTCCAAGTATAGTGAGAGATGAATTTTAACCATTAAAAATAACGAAAAGAATTTAAAAAAAAACAAACAAAAAAACATCAGTACTTCACTCTGCCGGGAAGAATGATGAAAACATCTAACATCTAAGTGATTGGTCCTGTTAGAAGCAAAGTATGGGCTGGGGCTAAACCTTGATTTTTCCATCTTGGTCACCAGTTGCTAGCATTACTGTATCTCTGCTGAAATGCACATAGGGAATAGCATCATCCATCATCCATCATCATAAAGTACTCCTGGACTTGCTACTTCAGATCCCTCCTGATTTTTCCAGTAGTAAAGTTCCATACTTCAATGAATCCATCAACAGATCCAGTGACCAGATACTGACCATCTGGAGAAATTCGAGCACACTCCCATGTGATTTCTGACTGAACTTAATATGCCTGCTTAGCTTCTTCCATGTCTTTGGAAGCAGCTTTTCCTTGCAACAAATCATACCAGGAGGCAGCAATGCCTGGTCCTGTTGCCATTTCAGTGCCTGTCCCAGCAATGCCATGAGACAGGGTGAAGCCACTACACTGACTTCCCAGCTGAGGCCAGGGTGCTTGCTGCTCTTCTTTCCTCTTTACTACTTCCATCTGGGTATGCCTCATGAGGATCAAAAAAAGACTTTACCAGGAGATTCTCTAGATGAATATACTGCTCTGGCTGTGTCTATTTTGACATTATGGTGGGGTTTGTTTGTTTCAGAAGTGACCTGGAAACACCCAGTTCATGGATCTCTATCAACTCCAAAACAACCTGTTCATAGAAATCAATAAGTATTTTGTCTGGCAATTTATTTTTCTTTCTTTCTTTCTTTCTTTCTTTCTTTCTTTCTTTCTTTCTTTCTTTCTTTCTTTCTTTCTTTCTCTCTCTCTCTCTCTCTTTTTCTTTTCTTCTTTTTCTCTCTCTCTCTCTCTTTTTTTTGGTCTTTTTGAGACAGGGTCTCACTATACAGTTCAGACTACTGACCTTGAGCTCACTTTTGTAGCCCAGGCTGGTCTCGAATTCGCATCAATCCTCCTGCCTCAGCCTCCCACGTGCTGGGATTACAGGCTTGCACCACCGTGCCTGGCCTGTCTGGCAATTTCAATGACAGTATCACCTGTAAAATAGTATCCCACTATAAGGTCAGCTACAAAACTGTCAATACTGTCCATGGCATTCAGAGACACAGTAGTTTCCTGCTATAAAGTAGCCAATGCCCAATGTAAGCTGTTTCCTTCAGGTACTTCATAATGAGACAGATCACACCCCAGACTCAGTTTCAATCTACATAGCTGCAGCTCTCTGGGTGCAGGCCTAAAACATCACTATCAGTCCCAGCCACAGAGCACACTCTGCTTTTTATATTTTTAAAAATCTATTTTGTGGTGCTGAGAATGCGTGTTTCATTTAAGAGGAATGATCTGTCACTGAGCTAGAGTTCATTGGTTTAATGGGGGTGGGGCAAGGAGAGAGAGAGGACTTTAATACTGGTTATCATTTTATATGAGTTCCCTTTTCTTACAGCAGATTTTATTTACTTATTCACAAATACTTTACAGTAAAGATGTTTTTTCTAATCACTGTAAGTTGTGGTCAGATATCCTTAAGAATGTTTATGTTATCTTATTTCTCTCTTTTTTTTTTTTTCTAAAAAACTGTATTCTTTCTGAATTTTCTATAAAGAAAATGTTTCACTGCTAGGTTTATAAAAGCTTTATACAAAGTGAACAGAACTTGATTATGTGTTTGATAAAGATCCAGCTTAGAATTTCTTGCAAAATCAGGCATTCTCGATGAATCTTAAATATATCAATTTGCAAAAATATATTTTCTATTTGATGCACACAGCTGTTTTATAAAATTAGATATATTTATGTATAAAATTTCATTATCTGTGACATTCCTCTGGAGTTATATTTTCCCACAATTGTGAGTGTGGTAGTAGGGTTGGTACCAAATGTTGGTAATTTGAAGCCACAGAACTTGCATTTCTTTGAAGTGCCCAAGTGAAATTCTAGAATAAGTATACTGCCAGAACAGGGAGTCCTTTTTTAAATTAGTACAGTGAAATTGTCAAATCAATATTATTTCCATGTAGAGAGGAATTGGTGGTTAGGAGAATCTACATTTCAGATAAGACAACTTTTATAACTTTTACTTTGATATCTTATTCTATATCATATATTCATTTATTTCAGTTCTTAAATTTACCTTTTAACTGCAATTATATTTTTGTATAACTCTAACATAATCTTTTAAAAACATCTTTCCTTTAAAGTTCCTTTTAATATAACTCCAGTAGAAATTAAGACTTTTTGTTTTTAGAAACTTAGCTAAATTTTCTTGTTGAGTCTCTTCTATATTTATTTACTATATTTTTATTTTAAATATTAATATATAAGGATTCTTATACCATAAGTTGGAGTTTTCAAAATATCATCAGCAGAACCATGGAGACCTTAGTGACTCTATGTAGTAGTCCCCAAGGTCAGACTATTTTCATTATAACGCATTTATTCTACAAAAGCACTGGTAGAGAAACTACTCATCCTCTAATGTGAATCAGTGCAGTAGCACCAAAATGTGCTGGTAGTGACTATTTTTCGCTGCCACACAGAGTAAAAAGAAGCAGCAAGCACAACAAAAGGAAAGAAAAGAGAAACACGCAATGTGTTGCATCTTTTATGTGTTCTGTGTAATGAAATGGGAGGCACACATAGGGCATTCCTGCTGTAGGGTGAAAATGATGATTTCATATTTCTTGAGGAAAAGCGTTCGTGCTGTTATTGAAGTCTTGACCTGAATTCACCTTGTTATTCATGAAACATCTTCTGTTACTTGAAAAGAGAGAGAGGCTGCGGTTAGTTAGGGTTGAGTTTTTGGCAGATGTTTTCTTGAAAATGAATGAAGTGAGTCTGCCACTTCAGGGAAATTAAATGTCTCTTGCCAATGATAAAATTGAAGTTTTCAAGAGAAAATTAGATTTTTAGAAAATTTTATCCACCACAATGACTTTGAAAGAGCTTTCCAGTACTTTGAAACTTTTCTGATGAAATTGTTGGTGATATTAGTAAATGGGATTCTGTGTCAACATTTGGAAGATTTGCATAAGTTGGTAAGCCAGTATGCTCCAAATTACCAATGTATAGTGTTACAGGGTAAGGCCTGAGTGAAAGATCTTCTCAATGTGACAGACAGACAAACGAATTTTTTGTAATAGAGTAGGAAAAGCTTATTGCTATAGTTTTGCATTACACATTGCAACTAACCTTCAATAAAATTGTTGCTTAACATAGTTTAGTGGAGCAGTGAGGAGAAGCAATGTATATCTGAAAGGACATATGTACAGATATGATTTCAAGGTGGACTAAGAAATCACCAGTAATTGCTAGAAAAGTGGTTTTCTTGGCATTATATTTGCTATTGAGAAATACTTTAAATTATAAAGTATGTTTGTAAAAGTTACTGTTTAGTAAATTCTTGCCTGTATGATACTTCACAGTTTCCTCTCCTGTCAATAATTTATAGGATAATAAAGCAGAAAAAGGCTTTTAGAGGCCTGTTTTGATCAGTAGTACTTTGAGAAGATTGTTTTGAATTATGGGTTTGATTTTTTAATTTCCCTGTAAACATTTTTACAGTCTACTCTCTGAATTCCTCCAAGAGAAAGTAGCCTACTAAATGATTTGTTTGAACATGACTTTGAAATACACTCTACCTCCCCAGTGCCTTACAGATGAAAGCTTTGTTCTTGGCAGTAAAGGAACTTACGGTCGTTTCTGAACACTGTTGCTGGGGGGAAATAATGTTTACCTTGGACACTCCATTTGAATAGTTAGGACACTTTCAAATGAATGTTTCCTTAATTTCAAGTCATTTTACTACATGCCTCCAAGCAGACCTCAGAAATTCTCCAGGCCCCTCTCACTACTGAGTTCCCAGAAGGACCATTCACTGGGCCTAATGAGCCATGAGTGTTCAAATAAGGAGAAAAGCGAGAGAGCTGGATGATTGTGCTAAACAAAATATGAATGATGGGGAATGATTTCCTCTCCTGTGAGCAAAAGAGAAATGTATGAGTGTCTGTTCCAGCCCTGCTCAGCTTCACTGTGTAGATTTCTCTCGGTTCCAAAAATTTGTTGGTATTAGGCCTTGAACTCTGGGCCTTTCCACTGCACCACTTCCTCCTCAGCCTTTTTTTTTTTTTTTCTTGGACAAATATCTTAGTTTTTATAGGTAAGTTAAATGGAAATGAGAGAAATGCTTCTAATAGAACATCTGAGTATCCAGGCTTAAGATTTGTAAAAGGACATATATTTGCATCTATAAAATGTGCTTTCAGCCATGTATAGCTCAGCAGACTAAAGCATCTGCTTAGACAGAAGCTGCAGCTGGGGTTCAGTCCTTAACATGCCGTGCCCATCCCACTCCAGGAGCAAGCTGAGACAGTGATTGAGACTGGGCCTGGTGACCCGCACCTGTAATGCCAGCTGTTGGTAGACTGAACACAGGCGAGTCACTACAAGTCCCATCTACACAGTGAGACCCTGAACACCCTGTAGCCCCTTATGAACATACAGAAGAAAAATAAATGTGCTTTCCAAAAAATTGTGCTTTCAGAACCAGGCATGGGGGCACAACTGATAATTTTAGCCCCTGGGAGCCTGTAATAGACACTACAAGGGCTTGAGGGCAACTGGAACTACATGGGAACTTCAAGGTCCCAGTCCTACTTAATTTATTATTATTATTATTATTATTATTATTGTTGTTGTTGTTGTTGTTATTATTTTGAGGCAGGATTTCATTAAGTTGCTAAGTTGTCCAGGTTGAGCTCAAATTTTGAGACTTTTCTGCTTCTGCCTCCCAGAGTGCTGGGATTATAAGCATATACCAGCATGCCCAGATCATTCTTTTTTTTTTTAATTTTAAAGTATGATGTACATATTTATTTGGCACTAGGAGGTCTCACTATGCAGCTCAGACTTGTAGTGATCCTCCTGTCTCAGCCTCCCCAAGTCTGGGACTACAGGCATGCACCACCACACCTGATTTTGTTGGCCAGCATGGTGCATTTGTGGTTCCAGGCTGGAATGGCTTGCGGTACCAGAGAGTGAACCAGGCAGGCACTTAGACTGCTGAGCTGTCTCTCCAGCCATGCAGATCGTTTTTAATTTAGTTTTCAGGCTGATTTGGCAAATCTCAAAGTACATACCTTGTAGCTCTATTCATATTAGTTATCAATGATGGGGATTTCTCTGACAAATGTGCCACTGGGGAATAGAACTTAATGGTGCCCTACTGCGATCTAGGTCCAGAATGTGCAGAATGAGAGTCTTTAGCACATTATTTGACCTCTCTGGACTCTAGTTTTCTGCTTAGCAAAAGAAAGAGGTAAAATAGATGATTAGAATTACAAGGATGCCAGTCGTGGTGGCGCACGCCTGTAATTCCAGCACTCGGGAGGCTGAGGCAGGAGGATTGGTGCGAGTTCTAGACCAGCCTGGGCTACAAAAGTGAACTCAAGGCCAGCCTGAACTGCATAGCCAGATCCTGTCTCAAAAAGACAAAAAAAAAAAAAAAAAAAAAAAAGAATTACAAGGATGTACGGTGTTACCAGCATTGTGTGGTGATCAGTTCTTGAGCTCCCAGGAGGAAGTTGGTAAATGTTTTTGTGTATTTACACTCTCCCCACCCTTGCCAACTACATACAGCCTAAATTTGCTATGCCCACGTTTAAGTTTGACCTTTGGCAATGATAGTTCATAGGTAATGCAGGGAATGTTTTAATACATCATATTAACTGTTGCTACATGTTTAGTTCCTTTTCATAATAATATTAAAGTCAGGGGTTCAGCTAGTATTAGTGAGAACAGTGTACTTTACTGCTTACCCTCATATTCTAACTCTTTATTTTGATGCCATTCAATGCTAATTGAACAATCTCAATTATTGTATTAGAATTTACAAGATGGTGATTATTAATTACATTATTCTTTTTGGATTCACAACCTAGAATTTTAATTCAAGAAAGAATCTGCCTTCATGAGCTGTTTGACTTCAGATAGAGCCCACACATCTTTCTGGTTATCCCTATGTGGTAGGAAATGCATTTCATGTTTATTTCTGAAGCAATGCACAGTCTAAATTAGCTGGAATAGATATATTTAATTTTTGAAAAAGGAAGTTAAAAAAAAAAGACAAAAAAGAAAAAGGAAGTTAGTATTATGGTTTTAATGTTGAAATATTATAATATACATGCCCATCTTCCTACAATTCATTAAATTATTGTCATATGTCAAAGATACCTTAATTTTTAAAATTTTTATTATTAGTGCATATTTGCAGTACATAATTATTATGTTCAAAGTATAAACAATGCCAAAAGCAAAATATGATAGATAATTGGACAGAGGGTGATATTGTGTAAATGACAAAGAGACCAACAGATGGAGCAGGGGGAGAGAAAAGGGAAAAAAATAAAAAAGAATTAATATATGTTATGTATATGTAGTTTAGTTTTCATATTAAATTTTTACTCTTATTTGAATTATTTACTCATTTTCACACTGAAGAAAGTGATTTTATGACCTCATGGTATGTAAAGTGCTCTGTTAAGCACTATTGCTACATGCTACGGAATAAAATGGAATCCTAGTGTAGAGCAAAAGAGGAAAATAATTATACAAGTGCTAAATGAACTGTGTTCCATACTATCACTTATATAGCATTCAAGCCATAGATTTATCACATACAATATTCATACATGTGCTGTATGAAAGCATACAGTAGAATAATTCAGAGGTTGTGGCTAATTAAGAAATCAGTCATGGACCTTTGCTTTATGAGAATATGCATTTCTAATCCTCCATTTAGGTAGCTAGGACTAAAGCATTTTTTAAATGAAATTCACAGAATGACCAACTACCTCAAATGTAGCAACTTCACTAAAGCTTGCTAGAGAATTCTAGTTCTAGTTATTTGTGGTTATATTTCCCTAGAGTAGTTAGTTTGCAAAATGTCATTTAGTCGGCATGGAAGTACTGAAGAAAAAGAGTGAAACATACATATGACGAAACAATAGTGATTGATTTTGACCTTTTTTTCAAATAAATAATAAGTGAACCCTAATTTTATACACTGACTTTTCCTCAATGTCCCATTTAAAACTGGAAATATGTGATTTTGAAATGATGATATTTAAAGCTTTATTAAACCTGGATATCCATTTGACCAACTGTTTTCAGTTATTTATTCAGTTGATATATTTCAGTAGAATTTTTTCATTTTACAGACATAATCTATTAGTGTGGCACCATTTATTGATTGATTGGTTGATTGATTTTTACTGATACTATTAGAATTTTAGAAAAACCCTGATAGTACCAGAATTCAAAAAGATTTTTATTCCTTTTTACATTTGAGAATTTTCTTCTGTAACTAGAGAAATAAATTCATAATATGTTCTTAATAATTGAGGAAAAGGTGATGATTACACATGAGGGTTTGATTTATTTCACTTATGAGTAGAGCCTCTACTTGTGCCCATTCACTTATAAATAAATGTCTTCGTTTTCTCAAGTTTGTCCATTTTTATAGCTGAGTAATCCTTCACTGTATAAAAATATCACATCTTCTTTATTCATTCCTTAGATTACAGGCATTTGGGTTGCTTCCAAGATTTAGCTATGACAAATTGTGCTGCTACAAACATGGGTATACATATATCATTGGGTATAAGGTTTTCAGTTCTTTTGAAAAAGTACCCAGAAAAGGAATACCTGGGTTGAATGGGATTTCTAATCCTAGTTTTCTGAGGAGTCTCCACACTGATTTCCATACTATTTGTACAAGTCTACACTCCCACCTACAGTGGAGAAGGGTTCCTTTCACCCCACAGCCTGTGCAACCTTTGTTATTAGTTGATGTCTTTATGATAGTCATTCTTTCTGGAGTGAGATGGTATCTCAGTATTGTTTTAATTTTCATTTCTCAAGTGACAAGTGCTGTGGAACATTTTTCATATATTTGTCATTCTTATTTCTTCCTCTAGGAACTATGCATCTCAGATGTCCATTTATGATTGTGTCTTAGAATTTGGGGAGTCTGATTATTTGTTTATATATTCTAGACAGAAAAAAAAAGTCCTTTGCCAGAGTTAAGATTTTTTCCCTCAATGTGTGAGTTTTCTTTTCGTTGTTGTTACTATTGGTGATCTCTTTTTTTAAAAAAATCTTTTATTTATTTAAGAAGAAACCAGATAAAATAGCAATAAATTGGTTTCAAAACAGGTTAGGACAGTTACAATAATTAATACACTGCATATTGTTATCATTATAGTAGTTATTTAGAGGAAAAGATGTAGTCATGGTATCATGTCTAAACAATATTAGTACAAACATTTCTTCTCATTGAACTAAGAGAAAGTAGTCATATCTCTATGCTAACTATCTTGTATAAACAGAAACTTCTCAGTAAAAAGAGATTTCAGTTGTTGTTTCTTTGGAGTATTTCCAATGTAGTTTGGTTTTTGTTCGTGAACTCTTGGACTATCCTTACATCTTCAATATTTCTACCTACTTTCTTTTCTAGTAGGCTTAGTGTTTCTCTCCCTAGCATAAGAACCTGAAAGAATAAATAAAATATGAAAAGTAGAATAGATATAGTGGGATGGAAAGAAACCGAACATAAGGAATAAACAATTGATGAGAGGAAGGAGAAAAGATAGGACAAAAGGAAGGGAGAAATCATGTAAGTATATATACAGAAGAGCTAAAATGATTGCACTACCAATCCCTATCAGTCTTTTAAAAGTAGTAGGTAATATGTAAAAGTTCTATTTTGATGAGTTTTATATGCTCATATCTATAACCTAAGTAAATACATTGAAGACAGCAGTATATAACAACCATGGTTGAATACCTTTTATCTTTTTTTAAAAAAATGTGTATCATCTCTAACGTCTTATCAATTATATTTATACTCTATTTTTTGAAACTATGATATTTTAATGGTTCTGTATTTTTAAGTAAAATTTGTACAACTATATACAGATATATATTTTTGGTGCATGTGTGTTTACTGTCTTCTGTGATTATACTTCCTTTAAAATAAACTAAAAATTCAAAAGTAAAAAAGGCAAGGGAAAAAAATTTAAAGTTCATTGAAATGAAGAGTTAGTTTTTAATCATTTCATCAATCTTACATGCCTATATCTGGTAATCTGAACAACAAATTCAATGATCATGACCATTGTTAATTTTATATTGTTGTTCTAAAATTCTGCACCAGTTTTATTTTTTATGTTGTTTTCTTTGTGTCTTTGTTATTGTTTTTGGCTTTTTCCTTTTTAAAATAAAAACATAACTGAGGGAAACATATAAGATAATATAGTATTACAAGAAGTAACTAAGAAATGTTTCCACATTCAATTGTTTTTTAAACAGGTTGTGTTAGGAAATCATTTGCCTCCATTTTTGAAATTGAGAGTTTTTCTTATATGCTTCAAATGAATGAAGTTAGTTGCCTTGATGATTGCTTTAGAATTGTTTTTTTCAGGGCTGGCAAGATAGCTCAGGGGACTAAAGCACCTGCTTAGGCAGGCATAGGGACTGGAGTTGATTCCCAGTGTGCTTACTGGCCCTGCCCCCACAGTGTGCAGTGACTATCAAGACTAGGTGAGACAGCTCGTGCCTGTAATCCAGTGCTTGGGAGGCTGAAGATAGGAGGATCAGTATGAGTCCAGTCTGTGTAGTGAGATCCTGTAAACCCTGTATTATTATTATTTTTAAATTGTCTTTTTCAGTGTGAAATCTCAGTTTTCTGGGAGACCATCAGCAAATATTTTCCTTCCAATAGTCAGTGATTATTAGACATAGTCTGTCTCTGTCTCTCTGTCTCTATCTCTCTCTGTGTCTCTGTCTCTGTCTCTCTCTCTCTCTCTCTCTCTCTCTCTCTCTCTCTTTCTGTCTCTTTGGATGGAATCTAAGTCTTTCACACTGAGCTATAGGGTTGCTACATAACCGACTCTGCCTATCTGTCTATTATCTGTCTGTCTATCTATCCATCTATCTATCTATTTATCTACCTACCTACCTACCTACCTTATATCACTGTGTCATTTTAAGATTGGATTTTACTAAATTAATAAATCTCTAAGCATAGGCTCAAACTTGTGGTCTCCTTTACTGGGCCTTCCAGAGTGTTGGGCTACAGGTGTGCAGTGCTATACTTGCTTGGCTGGATACATTGTTTTCAAATTTCACAGACAAAAGGTATATCTGCAAGAAAGAAGAATAGCCTTTAGCTACACAGTGAGCACCACAGTTATAAAATGATTTCATTATTAAAATAATTTTGTTAAATAGTGATATTATGAGGACTGAGCAAAAAAATAGCTATTTTATTGAAAGGGTTTATTTTGAAAAACAAACAAATCAAGTACCCACTCCCACACCATCATAAATAACACCAACACTAACAATAGGCTCTTACCATGTGCCCATGCTATCAGGTAAAATTGCCTTGCTTCTCCCCACCACTTCAGTGAAGCTTACAAGTTTCATGGTTTTCTGACCATCCTTGAATGGATTTTTTAGTCATTAATCTTTGTCAGATGTTACTTTATCTCAATTTGTGTTATAAAGAAACTTCTCATATACACCACTAAGACTTCTCTTCATGTGGCCGTCCTTTCCTCTGGCTGGGCATGTGTATCTCTGTCCTCTGCCTCTAATATTCAACTCTCATCAGATTTGCTCCCCTTAAGGTGATCCTACAATGATCCTTATGGAAAATCTCATTTCTGTGTCTCCAGGGTATAGTGGTGGCTGGTACTGACACAATATAAATTTGTAATTAAATAAAGATGGTCAAAATTTTAAATAAATTAAGTTAAATTTTATACTCAATTACTCATCATACACACATATAACCCACTGTTTCCCAAGATATAGACTATATAATCACCTCAGAGATATTTCTTCTGTTCTTTCACAAGAAACTCATGCTACCCACCCATTTCTTCATCCAGGAAATGTTGTTCTGATTACTTTCAGTATAGATTAGTTTTAACTGTTGTCTAATAACCGAATGAAAGCAAAACACTATTAAATGATATCAAACACTGTGTATTCTTTTGTCCCTGGCTTCTCCCACTTTAAGACAGATGTGTGTGTGTGTGTGTGTGTGTTTGCACACACATGCATTACCCACAAGTGCTTATGCGGTGTGTGTGTGTGTGTGTTTGCACACACATGCATTACCCACAAGTGCTTATGCGGTGTGTGTGTTTGTATGTTACCAACAAGTCCTTACACTGCTAAGATATCCCCCTGACCTTTCAAGAGGTTCATTGAGGGTTTTGCATGTGATATTTGACTGTATAGATGCTCCACAGTTTGTTTACTCACCTGCTTATGCATATGTGAATTGTTTAAAAGAATGTAACTATTACGAGGAAAGCTGCTTGCAATAAATGGGCATGTTTCTCTTTCTTTTTGGTAAGCACCTAAAACTTGGACCACTAGACTATAGGCTTAACTTCAAGAGAGACAGACAGGTTTCCGATGTGGCTTTCCTATATAATTTCCCCATAGGGCTGGATATATAGCTCAGTGGCACAAATGCCTGCTTGGCAAGCACAGGGTCCTGAGGTGATTCCCAGTACTATTCCTGAACCCAATCATTTTTACCCATAAATTTGTGAGAAGTGAAATTATTTCATGCCCTCATAAACACTTGGTATCATCACTATCTGAGTTATTGTCATTCTAATGATTAGGAATTCATATCTCATTGAGATCTTTTTTATTATAATTTTCTTTTATTTTGAAGAGTAAATATAAGATCAAGGAAAAGAAAAGCAGTGCCGTGCCGGGCGTGGTGGCTCATGCCTGTAATCCCAGCACTTGGGAGGCTGAGGCAGGAGGACTGGTGCGAGTTCGAGACCAGCCTGGGCTACAAAAGTGACCGCAGGACCAGCCTCAACTACATAGCGAGACCCTGTCTCAAAAAGACAAAAAGTAAATAAATAAATAAATAAATAAATAAATAAATAAATAAATAAAAGCAGTGCCAAATAGCTCAGTGGACTAAAGTGCCTGCTTAGGCAGAGTGCAGCGGCTGTAGTTCAATCCTTAGCTTGCCAAGCCTGCTGTACCCCTGGGGCACACTGAGACCAAGACTGATGCTGGGTTTGGTGGCGCATGCCTGTAATCCCAGTGCTTTGGGAGGCTGAAAAAGGAGAATCATCATGAGTCTAGTCTGTGTAGTGAGACCCAGTAAGTCTTGTAGACCTTGTATTAAATACAAAAAACAAAAAAAAAAAAAAAAAAAAAAAAAAAAAAAAAAAAAAAAAAAAAAAAAAAAAAAGAGAAAGAACAAAACAAAAACAAAGACAGAAACAGGGTAACGTATGATACATATGTTACAGTTTTTCAAAACTAGAATAGCTGGTTAACAGTGATTGATATATTATCTATTTTTATGGTTAAATCTCTTGCTGAGATTAACAGATATAGTTATGCAAGATGGGTCATATGATTGAATATTAGCATGTGCTTTAAAGAAGTCTTAAATGTTTGTTCTTGCCTCTCATTTTCTTTTTCATTTAACAACTAATGACGTGAAAGATTTTTATGCCCATTATTATCTCTTTTTATCAAATGCTCATCATATAAATCTCTTGTCTATTTGCTACTGTGATATGCAAAATGTATACAGTATCACAACTCTGCTAGTGTATGGTTTCCTTAAAACATTGCAATTTTTTCAATATTCATACTGTATTTGACATTTTTCTTCTTTCTTGCTTTCTCTCTCTCCTTCCCTCCCTCTCTTTCCTGCTTTGTTTCTTTCATTTATATTTGCAGTACTGGACATTGAACTCAGGATCCTGTGCTTTCCAGGCAATGGTTTATTCTACTGAGCTATCTCCCTGGCCCCTACATTTTTCTCTTTTATGGTTAATCTTTACCAGGTCTTATCTAGGAAATTAATTGCCTATATGAATATCAAGAAGATATTTTCCTTCATTTCTTCTAGGATCTTATGGGTTTTGTTTTACATGTAAACCTGTAATATATTTTAAAATATTTGTACATTACATAAAGTATGAGGTGAGTAATGATTATTATTGTATAGGTAGCCAGTTGGTTCAGCATTAGTTCAGCATTAGTTTTTGTTTTTGTCCCTATTGAATTGCTTTCAATATATACAAGAAAGTAGGAAAGAGTGAAAGATTTATTTTAAACCACCTATTTTGTTTCAATGTTTTGTTTTTTTTTATGCTCATAGGGAACTCTTGATTACTGTAGTTATATATACATATATATCAAATATGTAATAATTTATATAATTTTGCATGTCAATAATGATTTTTATGAATATTAAATTAATGCTTAAAGTTAATTTGTATTAACATTTTTTGGGCTTTTTACAGTTTCCTCTAGATTTCAAAATATCTTGTCTATTTAATATTTTTTAAAAGCCTTAGTGATTTTCCATTTTGGTTCTGAGCAGCACCATGGCAGTAGGCAAGAATAAGTGTCTTATGAAAGGCAGCAAAAAAGGAGCCAAGAAGAAAGTGGCTGATCCATTTTCTGAAGAAGACTGGTATGATATGAAGGCACCAGCTATGTGGTACCAACTTAAGAAATATTGAAGAATATTCATCACCAGAACTCAAGGAACCAAAATTGCATCTGATAGGCTCAAAGGTCATGTGTTTGAAGTGAGGCTTGCTGATCTGCAGGATGATGAGGTTCCCTTTAGAAAATTCAAGCTAATTGCTAAAGATATGGAGGGCAAGAACTGCCTAACTTCCATGGCATGGACCTCACCCATGACAAAATGTGTTCCATGGTCAAAAAATGGTAGACCATGATCAAAGCACATGTTGATGACAAGACTGCTGATGGTTACTTGATTTATTTGTTCTGTGTTGGCTTTACTGAAAAACCCAACAATCAGATAAAGAAGACCTCTTACACTCAGCACCAACAGGTCCACCAGATCCAGAAGGAGATGATGGAAATCACGACCAGAGTGGTGCGGACAAATGACTTGAAGGAAGTGGTCAATAAACTGATTCCCAACAGCACTGGGAGAGATAGAAAAGACTTGCCAGTCTATCTACCCTCTTCATGATGTCTTTGTCCGAAAAGTAAAAATGCTGAAGAAGCCAAAGTTTGAACTGGGAAAACTCATGGAGCTTCACGGTGAAGGTAGTAGCTCTGGAAAGGCTCCTGGGAATGAGACTGAAACTAACGTTGAATGAACTGATGGATATGAACCAGCAGTCCAAGAGTCTGCTTAAGATCCAGATTTTTAATAGTAGTAAATAAAGTTCTATTTGTGCAAAAAAAAACTTAGTGACTATAGATATATAGTCTTGAATCAATAAATTATTTTGAAGATGATAAATATTACAATATTTAATCTTTAATTTATGAATATAGTTTGCATTTACTTATGGCTCCAGTTACTTGCAGTATTATTGGTGTTTTTCTTATACATATCTTATATATACACCACTAAACGTGACTATATCTTCAGGAACCACTATAAATTTTTAAAAAGTTTATTTTCCAAATGTCATTATTGAAAAAAAAATGTCATTATTGATACCTAGAAATAAAGATCGAATACATTGGTTTAGTATCTGGTGACTTTGCTAGTTCACATATTATGTATAGTATACTGTTTTGTATCACTTAGGATTGCTATGCACATGTTGATGTTATCTGTAAAGAGAAGCCATTTTATTTCTTCTTTTCTAGCTTGTCCCTACTATTCTCTTGGCTTGTCCCACTCGCTAGGAGTACAAGTACAATGCTGAACAGAAGTGGTGATGTGAATGTTGTATGAGATATGCTTCTGAAAATTTACCCAAATCACAAGCAATAAATAACTAAGGCTAGATTTATAATGCCTAGAAAAATATGGTTACTCCGGAAGAAAAAGCTAGGTACCGTTGAGCTGAACAGCTCCAGAGGCTCCAAGGATGTATTCTAAGGGATTGATGCAAAAAGTGGAAAGACATTAGAATAGCCTTTGCATGCTGCCATGATCCTGTCATGCTAAGCCTAATGGTTAATGACCTGCTGACCTCATCGTGATGAAGAGTTGGTACTGTCCTGACATCCTCTCCACTAAACTGTCTTTTGGAATTTTAAATACTTTCCAAGGTAATAATTACTTGCAAAAATGTCACATTTCAGGTGTAAGGAAATGTTCAGTCTAGATCTGTAACAGCACACTCCACGTTTTTTATACAAACATATAATATGCTATAACCCTGAGGTAAAGCTACACCACTAATATTAAGAAAGGACTTTTAGGGGATGGAAACATAGCTCAGAAGTCTAAGCACCTGACTGGCAAGGGCAAAGACTCGGATTCCATCCCAAGTAGTATCTACTATGTTAACCCTGGTAGAACACTGGGCGCTTCATGTCAGCCACCAAAGCCAGGTGTGGTGGTGCACACCTATAATCCCAGCACTGGAGAGGCTGAGAAAGGAGGATCACCATGAGTTTGAAGTTCAAAGGTAGACCCTGTACCAAATAGATAAGTAAATAAAATTTAAAAAAAATTTTGAATATTTCTCTTTGCTGTTGCACTGAGTGTGCATGTGTGTGTGTGTGTGTGTGTGTGTGTGTGTGTGTGTGTGTGCACATAACCCTGATGTAAAAGCTATACCCCTAATATTATTCATATGTAACTCAGGGATAGGAACAGAAGCTTTGAAAATTAAAGAAGGATACTCAGAACCAGAAGCAAATATATAATAATAATAATAGTAATAATAATAATAATAATAATAATAATAATAATAATAATAATAATAATAATTGCTAGAATTGAGGTTTATGTCCCAAAGAGAATAGTAGCAATACCAATGTAATTTAAAATTTACATGGCTGATAAAATCCCTAGAGTAAACATCAATGGGAATAGTGCTTTGGCCAGAGCAAAAAAGATTTCTTAAAGTTTTTTCTTAGCTTTGGAAATACTACAGTGACAAAGTTATAATGATAATAACAATAATGATACTGATAATGATAACCAAACATGAACTTTGACTGTTCCTTCTTCCAAGAAAAAATGGAAGATACTTATGCTGTAATAAAAGGATAAAAATATAGCGAGCTGGGGTTCAACTCAATTGTAAGCCTTAGAAGCCAATTTTTTTTTTCTTTTTAACCAGCAATGTGGTTTTTCTGACGTCTCTATTGCTTTGTACTATTTGGAAAGTAATTTATGTTGAGACACTTTGGATTGATGCTTAGCCTCAGTTATGTGGCTGCCTCACCCAACATGTTCTTTGGGAGTTGAATCAGCACACATAAAAGAAGTCTATTAATTTGGACTGGGTCATTTTACTCTGTCTGGTCAATCATGAGTATAAGTAGTTTAGGACAACATATCAAGAACAAAGATGCATAGCAGTGAAATTTGGAGGAATGTCTGCCATAATGAAAAGTATGTATGGCCTTCCCATTTTATGTTTTTAGCACTTTATATTTCATCTCAAAATAATACATTATACAAGTGTATGGAAGCCAAGCTGTGGTTTGAGAATTTGGTGAAACTTTTAGACCTACTCTCTAGATGAAGGGTCTCTTACATCCAGTTACAATGTCATCAAAATTGAATGGATCTAAGAAGGTAAAAGGTTACTGAAACAGTAAAATTGGCAGAACACAGAAATTTGCTCAAATTCATTGTCAAAATAAAAAGCAATTGAAAGTGATCAAGGGCAGCTGGGCAATGATGTGCAGAAGATCAAAGGTCCAGGAAGTAAAAGATGGGAAAAACTGCTCAAGTGACTAAGTGGGAAGTGGGAGGGTGGCTAGGGAAAGTAACCATTTTTATTAATTTTACTGGCATATTTTGGCATGGATAATAATCACATTCATCATAAAGAATTTATACCTGTACTTGTGTATCTTAATTCATTATTCTCATTCTCCTTTAAATCCTTCTTCCCCTTCCTATTTACAAATTTTATTGCTATTGTTTTTATTCCATTCTTTTTTATTTTTTATCTCTATTCCCTTCCCACCCCCCCATCCCCCACTTGAATACTTTTCTTCCTATGCTCAATATCTGGCCCCTATTTTGGTCTTTATTTATCCTCTGGGCTTCTCACACAAGAAGAATAATGTGACATTTAAAATTATGGTCTCAGAACCTGTGCTGTAATATCCTATAACTCAAAGATGTCTCAAATTTTCTGGCCAAGGAGATTATGGAACCTCAGAGAAAAGGGATAAATGAACTATAGTGTGTCTAAGGAGAGTCACCCAGAGAAAAAACATTCTCTCAGGCTTTCACAGAAAGCAAACTGGTCAAGCAATGGTCGTGACTCGATCCGAAGGCTGACACTGACAACAGTTCTACAAAGCACTATATATGGTTCCAGAGTTAATCCTGAGAGGATTTGACCTTGGAAGATACAAAAGATGAATGTTTTATTATACAGGTCTTGCTTTGACTTGCCCTTGATCACCTAGCAAAAAAGCTTAATTACAAGGCATGAAACACAGAGCTAGATTGGTGAGATGAGCTGTAGAAGGCTTGGATCAATAGCCTCCAATGTTGCAAGTTTCATTGGTGGCCCAGTGCAATTGTGGAACATTGGACTGTGTATGCATCTGCTTCCTCTTAATTCAAAGAGAAGAATTCTTTTTTTTTTTTTTTTCTTTCCTTAGCAACATCAAGAGGAAGGTGGGTCACGTCCACACACGGTGCACTGCATAACTATTGTGAGGACAGTGTGCAGTGTGTCAACTATAAAATTATAAAAATTAATTATAAAAATTATAAAAAATTATAAAAATAATAAAAGAAACCAAAAGATAAAAAAGAGAGTTAAGTTAGATATACAGTTACTTTGTCTTAGTTCTTTCAGAATAAAAGCTTGTACTAATATATTTAGACAAGATATCAGATCTGGATCTTGTCCTCTGAATAACTACTATGAAAATAACTATATGCAGGGTATTAATTATTGTAACTATCCTACTAACTTGTTTTGAAACTGTTTCATTGCTGTTTTGTCTTTTTTTCTCATTAAAATGATTAAAAGATGTATAAAAATTGATAAAATAAAATAAAATTATGGTCTCAAGGTGGATCCATTTACCTAAATTTAATGCCTCAGACTTACCCTTTTTATAGTAGAGTAATGCTCCATTGTAATGTAAAAGCTGTCTCTTTTTTATCCATTCACCCATGGATGGGCATATGGACATATTTCAATATTTACTATTATACATTGTGCTACTGGAAACATTGGTATTCCTGTATTGCTATATTATGAGGCCTTTAACTCTTTCAGGAAGATATCTAGAATGGGAAAATCTAGGTCAAATGAAACCTCTGGCTTTAGTTTTTTGAGGAATCTCCATACTGAGTTCCAGTTTGGGTGTACCAATTTACACTCCCATTAACAGTGGAGAATAATTCTTTTACTCCTGTAACCTCACCAACATTTGTTATTACTTGATTTTTAATGATAGCTATTCTTTCTGAAGACCAGTGAAATCTCAGGGTTGTTGTATATTTCTTGAATGACTAGTGATGTTGAATTTTTTTCACATATTTATCTTCTATTTACACATATTCATCTAAGACATGTCTTTTCATTTCACTTGGCTTTAAATTTCAGAAGGTCTGATTTTTTTTGAGTTCCTTATATATTCTGGATATTAGTTCTTTGACTAAAGAATAGCTATAAAAGTGTTTTCCCATTATATGTATTGTCTCTTCCATCTGTTCTCAGTCTCTTTTGCTGTGCAGAGGCATTTTAATTACATAAGAATCCAGTTGTTGATTATTTGTAATATTTCCTGTATGACTGTTGTTTTGTTTATAAAATCTTTGCCTACACCTATACATTCAAGATTTTTACCTATTGTATTTTCCAACAGTTGTTTGTTTTATTTAGACACTTGATATATTTAAATTTTAGTTTAGATGGTCTTGGTTTAATATTCTAGTATGTAGTAAGCCAGTTTTCCCAGTTATTATTTTGTGTCTTTGGCTTTTTTTTTTTTTTTTTTTTTTTTTTTTTTTTTTTTTTTGCGGGACCAGGGATTGAACTCAGGTCCTTGTGTTTGCCAGGCAAGCGCTTATTCTTTTTTTTTTTTTGGTCTTTTTGAGACAGGGTCTCGCTATGCAGTTGAGGTAGCACTTATTCTATTGAGCTATCTCCCCAGCCCCCTTCTTTGGCTTTTTTGAGACAGGGTCTCTTTATGTAGTTCAAGCTCAACTTGAACTCACTATGCAGTTGAGGCTGGCATCAAATTCATGTTGTTCCTTCTGTTTTAGCCTCTTGAGTGCTGGAAATCCCAGAACCATTTACTAAGAACACTATTTTTTCTTCCAGTGAAGGTGTTTGGCACCCTTATCCAAGATAAGCTAATGGAGTGAGACTGAAATGTTTCTGCATCTTTTATTATGTTATATTCATCCTCAGGTGTAGTTTTATTTTGTGCTCATGTTCTGCAGTTGTGAGGGATGATGCTATTATTTTGATTTGGATTTTATTAGATATGTATTATGGCTTTGGAAGTATGACCATTTTCACTATATTAGTTCTACTTATTTCAGAACAAAGAATGCCTTTCCATTTTCTGATATCCTCTTCAATCTCTCTTTTCAGAGTGCTATCATTTCACTGCGAAAATCCAGTTGTTTACTTTCTTTTTTTATTATTTCATGTTAAATCACCATTTATTATAGAATAACAATTGATTCTGAAAACATGAATGGATCTTAATGTGTGTATAATGTTAAAATATATTTAATTTTCAAGAACAAAACTATCATAAACAAATAATTTTTGCAGATATAAAATGAAAAGTAATTCAGGGTAAATCAAGGGATTTGACTGATCTTGTCAGATACAAAAGTTACAATTTTTGTTATATAGGTCTTGCTTTATCTTTATCTTAACCATCCAGCAGAAACTTCCAATGTCTTATTGATAGAAAATGACTTTACAAAAGTGTTGACACAAAGACGACATGTGTTATGATTTGTGTCTAGTTGTCCCTCCATAGCCTCATGCAGTCATGGGGTGGGGATTTCTAGAGTTTGAAACTAACTCATGATGCACTGGGATTATGTGTTTTAGTACTCCTGGGATTATGGATGTGGCCTGAGGCAGATAGCCTGAATGTAATATAAGAGAACAGAGCAACAAACTCTCTGTTGTTCTCTGTTGCTCTGGTTGGTCGGTTGCCTCTGTTGCCATTTTGTTGCTGTCCCATCGCCATGAACTACTGTCCTCTGCCATGTGCAAATCTGCTTTGGAGTCAGCCAAATATGGGCTGTAATCTTCAAGAACTGTGAGCTGAATAAACCTTTCCTCCCTTCATTTTGGGTGTCGGGTATTTGTCCCAGCAACCAACAGGTATAAAAAGTAAAGCCAATTAATATACTGAGCTGTAAAAGGCTCAAGTCAACAGCTTCTGACATTGCCAGTTGTACTAACAACCCACTACTATTATGAACTATTGGACATACAACTACTTCTCTTATTTCAATGAGAAGAAATATTTGTACTAATAATGTTTAGAAAAGTTATCAAGTTTGCATCTTGTACTCTGAATAACTACTATGAAGACAATACATGTATTAATTAATATGGCTGTCCTACTTGTTTAGAATCTGTCTCATTGTTGTCTCTTTAAAGTAAGTTTTCTGCTCACTACCCAACCCTAACCTCTGAAACCACTCTCCTAATTCATGCAGCCTTTGTAAATTCCTTTTTCTATTCTTGCGGGGAGTAGGAATATATATAGGAAAATTTTTATGTAGGAATGATTAGTCTGCTTATTCCTTTTTTTGTGTTTCCTTTTTTATTTTAAAGAGAATTTAAGGGAGCTAAAGCTGTACAGAATTTAACTCAGGACCTTGTGCTTGCCAGGCAAGCACTTATTCCACTAAGTTATCTCCCCAACCCCTGAGAGTTTAGTACTGGAGAGATAATAATTATGAATGATAGCAATAATCTTGTATATAACATTACTGTATGTTGAGTCTTAATTTTCTCATGAGTAAAATATAGACAAGACCAATTATTCCAGAAGAGCTTTATAAAATCACTCTAAAGCATTTAGCATAGCGTCTGACACATAGTAGAAAATAAATACATAATTATTTTTGCAAATCTTAGTGTTTTTTACTTCCCACATTGGTTTTTACTCTTCCATGTCATTTATTTTCATTGAAGGACTTTTCCATCTGATGTGTGTGTGTGTGTGTGTGTGTGTGTGTGTGTGTGCATATGTGTGTATGTGTGCACATATGTGTGTTTAATGGAGCATTCTGTGGGTAGAAATATATTTTACTTGTTGCTCAGGATAGCACTTACCATACTGGGGAAGAAAGATTAGGAAATGGCGACCAATATTATCAAGTGGTTAACAAATAGTTGAAAAATAGGCTAGAGTTAACTAAGGCAGAGTTAGTGCTTGCCTCTTATTTATAACTCATCAGTGTGCTCAGACGCAGATCATGAGTCACAGGCATGAAATGCCAGTCTTGAGAGCATGGAGTCCTGCTCTGTCTCGGATCTCACCATCTCCCAAGCCACTCTTAGTGAGCAAGTGGAGAGGCTGTCACTAGCCATTGCACAATTGCTCATCTTGGTTCTCTTTCCCAACGTTCCATCATTCCCTTCTATGCTTGCCTGTGTCACGCAGTCCTGTGTTGTCTCTCTGTTGGTATTTCCATGGGGATTTCTCACTGATTTCTGGGAAGCCTGAGACAGGACTCCATTGTGAAAGTTTAAAAGATTTTGTTACTGCTATATTTAAATGATCAGACAAAAGAGATCCTTGAGTACATGGGTGGTTTTCTTTTCTTTAAGCTTGCCAAGTCCATCTAGGCTAATAGGATAACATTTCAACTAAAAAAATCATTTATTGTCATGATTCTTGGGAAATGAAAAGAATAAAAAGATTTTGGATTGAAGCCCATGAGGTCTAAAAACCACAGATGTGCAAGCTTCAGGAAACTAAACTTGAAAGGTATAGTTATTATTAAACGTCCAGTCAGTATTATACTCCTGAAACTTCAAGGGAGAGAAGGAGATGGGAACTGTCATTTCCTAAATGATAATAATGTGGCTTCAGATTTTAAACATGTGACTGTGAAATCCTGGGTTTGGTGTGCTATAGGCCAGTCTTCCTAGAGGACACTTTGAAGACTTATGGGAGATAATAGCACCGATAGATGAATTCTGACTTTAAAACAGACTGAGTTCTTAATAACATGTGAACATTTACTAAGTAATTAATCTCAGCAAGTGATTTTTTTTCATACATAAGCTTCAGATCCTCATTGGAACATTGGAGGTATTTAATCCCTGCCTCACAGGATTTTGTTTCTTTTCTTTTTTTTTTTTTAGGATTAGAAGAGTTCATGTGTGTAAAGCATTCATCACAACAAATGGAACTTATTAAGATCATAGTAAATAGTAGGTTTCTTAGATGGTGGCCAACACACACATGCTTGCTAAGTGAAATTAATCAAATATTTATTAAACACCAAGTCTGCACTAAGTCTCTTTGCATCTAGACACAGAGATTAAAAAGAGGCAGTCCTGTTTTTGTTCTATACTCAAGATGTTTACTGCCAATGTGTCTTGCTTTTCACCACTTTGTTTTTAAGTCCAAGACACAAATCATGTTGAGTGAAAGTCCTACAATTATAGAGATATCACATATTTTGCATTAGGGGATGCACAAAATCTTGAAGAGTACATATACTCAAAAAATATCCAGTCTATTTGTGTTAGATACTATTCTTGGCTATTGGGATACATTAATATACAAACTAATCAAAAATGCTTGCCATCAGCACCTTGCATCTGAGTGAAACTACTTAATGACAACATTAAAATTTTGCCATAATCAATTTTGACACATTTATAGAAATTAACCCTAGGAGCAGAAGCAATTTTGAAGTAGTACTGATCTTGATAGTGTGATGCCAGTTACAAGCCACTACCGCAGGTGTGCAACTTGAAAGACCACCAAGTCCTTGAAGCTTTTATGAGTGATGTGTGAACACATGGACTAAGAAGATAGATATTTGGTTAATTTGAGGAAATGGGCTTCATACTGACAGAGCTTAGGATATCTGGTCCCATTCTACCAGATTACTTCATGGATCTTAACTATAGGAGGCAGTACTGGGATAAGCATGGAGTCCAGAAGGTCTGCCAACTTGCTCTGAGCAGTAGGTGTGCATGCATTATGCTTGGGATCTGCTCTCTGCGGGGAACGTGTGCCTCCTCCACCGAGAAAGCTGCCAGCATTCACAATTGGAACATAAACAAGCCAGCAGTTTCTGATTAATGCAGATTGGAACTATTCAAACAGTCACAGAAAGAGATCTTTCCCCTGAAGGAATTTACATGTGAAGAGAGACTAAGATGGGAAATAAACATTTCTATAATGATTAAAGATAATTGGCTTGAAAGGATGCCTCTGAAAGAAATGCTTTCTGGTTTTAGTTCCAATCTATTTCGGGACAAGCCTGTTTTTCATAAGACTTGTAACTGCAAACAGATACTGCCCTTTCATTGGAAACAGATGGCAAAGGACATAATTAAAGAAGTATGCACTGGCATCTCAAATAACTGCTTTCAATTACAGCATTTCAAGAGTATTAAGGAGAAATATTTTAAACAAGACCACTGCAAAAATAGATTTTGTCATTAACTTTGAAATAATATTTGACTTAAGGCTGAAATTTCCATGTGCCAGGTCTGGATTTCACAGGCTAATGCAGATTGGAGAAGGTGAAATTGAATCATGTGGTCCTATTGTTTAGGGGGAAAATCTTACTATTTTTTTAGTGTTAGAAGAATTTTTTTTCTCTTGTAAGGCTCATATTTTATTTTGCATTTGAACTTCAGCTATGTTTCACAACCCTGAGAACCTTGCACAGTGATGCCATTCCAGCACTGAGCCCAGGGATATCCAGGTGAGTCTGTGGGTTCAGTCTGTGTGTAGGCTTGCACTCCGCCATCAAGCATGTTTACACACCCTTCAGCCCATATTGTTAAAAATACACTAAATCCATACTGAAAGAGATATATAAAACCACAAAAGTATATAATGTATACATTTTGCAGATTGTGTGTGTCGGGACATTTAAAACCTGTGATTTGCTTATGATAAATTTTCCTCAGGGGCTGGCTTAAGAGCACTAGATGTCCTTCGTGTGGGCCATGTGTGCTGGTTGTTTGGCGGCCCTTCAGGCCATGATGTACTCTTTCTCTGTGCACCAGCCGGCGGGTGGAGAGCTGCTAAAACTTGGCTCCCTGCGGGGCAAGGTGCTGCTCATTGAAAATGTGGCATCTCTGAGGCCCCACAGTCCGGGACTTCACCCATATGAATGATCCGCAGATGCACCTCGGGCCTAGGGGCCTGATGGTGCTCGGCTTCCTGAGCAACCAGTTCGGACACCAGGGGAAAGCCAAGAACAAAGAGATTCCACATGTGCTCAAATACGTACAGCCCCATAGTGGGTTCAAGCCCAACTTCGCACTCTTTGGGAAGTACGAGGTGAATGGTGTGAAGGCACATCCGCTCTTCACCTTCCTTCGAGAGGCCTTTCCGGCTCCCAGCGACGACCTCACTGTGCTCATGACCGACCCTAAGTTTATAATCTGGTGCCCGGTGTGCCACAGCGACGTGTGCTCCAATTGTGTGCCGGTGGGCAGGCACAACTGCCGCTTTCCCACCATCGACACTGAACCTGACATCAAAGCCCTGCTGTCCCTGGGACCTGGCATAGGTCACCCCTCCCATCCTGTCTCCACCGTTGCTAGCTGACCTTTAGGGGGGTCATCCATGAAGATGTTTCCTCTCTACCTGCACAGAGGAACATCTGATTCCCAGGAAATTCCAGGAGATGAGCTCTAACCCTGTCCACCCTGCTTCTACTCTGCCCAAACCAAAATAATTTCCCTCTTAAGGGATAGCGAGATAACTCAGTAGAATAAACACCTGCCTGGCAAGTGCAAGGTCCTGAGTTCAATCCCCAGTACTGCAAAATAATCTCCCTCTAATAAAGTGCTGTGTGTCACACACGAACAAAGATTCCTCAGTAGGTAATTTTAATGAATGTCATAACAATTATAGCATACCTACATAGAATGTCCACTTAAAAATGCTTCATATGTATTGTCATATATAACATTTGAAATGATTTTTACTTCATTTAATATAGTAGTCCTTGGGCATGTAACATATTGCAAGCGCTACTCCAAAAGGAACGACACTGAGTAACACAAACATTCATTTGCCCTCTTAAAGCTTACGGCCAAATGATGGGTGAAGACAAGTGAATAGGCAATTATAATACGGGATGCAATACAGAAAGGTAGTCAACATAGCATAGCAAAACTGAACTGGGATGCTTTACCTAATTGTTTTCAACTTAAAATTAGAAAGAAACAGTAAAGCAACCGACAACATATTGTCTTTGCTATTGATGGACTGGTGGTACCCAATGCCTTTAGCAAAGGTCAGGCAGGCTCATTGATTGCTGACAACCATAAGTTGTCCAGTGAGCATAGAATAAACTTGCTTTTGATTCTATGTACACACACTTACACATATGAAATATGTACACATACCTAGAGATGGAGAGACAAAGACAGCACACATGTGAAACATACTACTTTTGACTCAGTGTTTGACTTACTAACGAAAGGTGCAGGGACCTTCAGCTCAAATCACTATCCTGAGATGCGAGAACTTGCCCACCTACCTTTCACTAAGAGTCTGTACAACTTGCAAACAACTGTAGGGTTACGGTGATTAATGGGCAAGGCTACAAAAATAGCCCTTGCATCCATTTCTTCTGTGCAGTGACTCAAATGTTGCAGTGGGATGTTCAGTATTTTTTTTTTTAACATGGAATAAATATGTTCTAGAAATGTAGTTATTTTCTTCAAAGTTTTACTCAATGTTGAATATCTCCCTGAAGATGTTCAAATTAGTCCTACCCAGTTAGCTTCTCATTTTGGATATCTTCTATCCCTCATAGTGAGGCTGTGTGTGTCCTATATACTTGTCCTATAATTGTGAGGGTGAACAGAGACAGTAGCACGAATGCCAATATATTTATTTCAAAACATACCATAGACAAAAGAGTAAAGCAACCGATGACATATTGCTTTTGCTTTGTACCCAAAGAATTAAAAAGAAAATGTGACATAAACCATAATCATATTTTGCTAAACAACGAGAGGATAAAGTTGCTACTTTGAGGCAGGATATTGAAAGAAGACGATTTCTGGACTCTGCTTAAAGGATGATTGTAGGGCTTTAGAACCTTAAATGATGATTTTTTTTTAAAATGAATGATAAATGTCCTTTCATTGAAGAATTTAAATTCTTCAAGTGAAGTCAGGCATGGTGAAATAGATCTATGATCCCAGTATGTGGAAGACTGAAGCAGAAGGACCATACTGAGTCCCGAGACCTGCCTAGACTACTTGTGGGTTCAATGCCATTCTAAGATTCTGTCTCCAAAATCAAATCAAACCAAACCCAAACAAAAATGAGAATATGTTCTAGCTCAGGTTTGGGATATTGACAGTAGTAGGTTGAGGGAAGGCGTCCAATTCTTCCTGCCATGCAATAGTCTTGTCATTGGGGAAATGCACACCCTTGACTATCATGCTCTGGGATTTGTCCTGTGTATTGCTTTGACTCTATGAGCAAGATTGACAATGGAGCCATCTCATACCAACTCCTTAAGGAATCTTCCATGCTTCCTCTTGTTCCCTACTGCCTCTGGCCCTACCATGGAGAGGTGTGCCTAGGCTTTCTGGTTCCAGGACAGTGATAGACATGTCCTGTGGATGTGGATCTGAACCACCCCATCTGTCTGGCCCACCAGTCTTGGGAGGGAACAGCCATATAACAATGGGAAGCACATCTACCCCACTGATCCAGCTTCACTACATGCTCAGCCTGAATGGAGACCTGTGAAAATAAATGATGGTTCTTTTACGTGACTGAATTTCAGGTGATTTGCTACTCAGGTAACTGTAGAAAAAAACTAAAAATTATTTTAAAAAGAAATGGTGATGTGTAGAACTAAGAAGGAAACAGAATTATAGACAGGCTTCATACAAGCTACATATACTTCATTCTCCACATTCTATAAGCAGAGGGAGCTATTGTGTAAATGCATGGACTAAGCAGGGGCTGGCTACTTTCCTTGGCTTGGCGGAATTTAATTTTCTCTTGCTTGACCAGAAACTTGGCTTTTAAAACTTCACTTTGAGAAATGGGAGGGTTATTATTTCCAGTTTATAAATATTTTAATTAAGTTGAAAATAGTCTCAGGAGGGTTGGTCAAATAGCTCAGCAGATTAAAGTGCCTGCAAGCATGCACAGGGGCTGAGGGTTCTGTCCCTGGGCCTGCAGTGTGGTCCTTGCCCCTGGACATGCTGAGACTGGGCGTGGTGGTGCAAGCCTGTAATCCCAGCTCTTTGGAGGCTGTAAACAGGTGGATCACTACAAGTCCAAGCTAGTAGTGATGCCCTAAACACCCTGTAGAACCTTCCCTAAAATAGAAGAAAAGATAAATAAAAGAAAATGATCTCAGATAAGTAGATTAATGTTGGCACCTCTATGTTTATTATGTTCTAAAATATCAGGTAAGCTTTTTGATTAAAAACATATTTTCAATCATCTCATTGCCTAGTTCAGTGCTTGGTAATCACAAATTTAATAAACTATGCTAAAGGGCTAAATGTAAAAGGCTCCTGGATTGCAGGGCCATATTTCAGAATCTGGATAACCAGTAAAACATTCCATTTCTCAAATCACCCATGCCAACGCATGGCTCTCCAATTTTATCATGCCTTGCTTTCTCCCCTCAGAGTAGTAGATTTATGACACAACTCTTCAAGTCAGATACTGATAATTTGAATGATACATCTCCTCTGCATCAATACCTGAATTGAGAAATTTAGTCACATATAGGCAATGAAAGTTGATTATGTCAACTAGTATGCACTGAAGACACGTGATTTGTGTTCAAACTGTAGTTTTCAATCTTTTCATAAACCAGTGGTGAGGGGAGCTTGGGGTGATAGCTTAGTAAAATAAATGCCTGCCTGGCAAGTGCAAAGTCCTGAGTTCAAACCCTGGTGCCAAAAAAGCTAATAATGATAATGATGAT
Organism: Myocastor coypus; assembly: GCA_004027025.1. Lineage (NCBI taxonomy): Eukaryota > Metazoa > Chordata > Mammalia > Rodentia > Myocastoridae > Myocastor > Myocastor coypus. Next base: position 8,538 of record PVJA010017173.1, on the reverse strand, counting down.
GATGATGATGATGATGATAATAATAATAATAATAATAATAATAATAGTAATAGTAATAATACTGTTTGTCCTCTAACTTTGATGTTAGAAAAATTCGCTTAACCTATATGTGATTATAAACATTGGCTAGAAAAGCAAATAAAATTTCCTATCAGACCACTTGGATTGCCAAAGGCCTCAAGCCACTTGCAGCTGTGAAAAACATGAAGTGGAAATTGATCAGTGTGCATCAGAGTTCTCAGCCATTGTTTTTTACTACCTTACCTGAAGATGTCAGTTGAAAGCATGATTTCTAGTGTTTTATTTAAAGATAGGAATCTATTCTCCACATACTTATTTTTTCACACTTAGACCATAGTTGTAGTGTACTCTACCCCAGTCTGTCTTTTTTGTTTTAGTCTTTTTTTTTTTTTTTTTTTTTTTTTTTTTTTTTTTTTTTTTTGAGACAGGGTCTCGCTATGCAGTTCAGGCTGACCTTGAGCTCACTTTTGTAGCCCAGGCTGGTCTCGGACTCGCACTGATTCTCCTGCCTCAGCCTCCCAAGTGCTGGGATTACAGGCATGTGCCACCACGCCTGGCTCCCAGTCTGTCTTGATAGAGCTCTAAAAACACAATCTCAAAGTACAGCAAAAGGGAGTCCTGCCCTTTCTCTCATTTACCCTCTGCCTTGTAATTTCATTAAAGGAGTGCCCTTCTTGAAGCCTTCAGACAGAAAAAATATGGAAAAATGTCAGAACACAGAAACTTTGATTTGTTATAAAGCACTTCATAAATAAATAGAAACAAAAGCTATGAGAGTTTTTCCCATGAGGTCCTTATCTATACTATAGTTGATTTAAAAATAAGTCTCACATGTTTAATTTTAATAATTTTTCTCTTTCTGAAAATAAGAAAGTATTATGCAGTCTCACCAAAATTTTGGAGAAAATCTACTCTACTCACTTTCATAGAGCCAGCTAGTTGTGTCCTAATGATGGAATGATTCATGAACTTCAAAAAAAGAACAAATTTTTAAGACTATGAGAGAAGCATTACTTTATTCTCTTTAGAGACTCTTGGGAGATTTTTTTTTCTCCTTGGTAAATGCCACAAAGAGACATTTCTCATGAAAATTTAACTGAGGGGCAGGCTGTAGCAAGTTAAGGATAGCCTCTGGGAATAGTTAGGCTGGGGAGTGTGGAGCCAGGGCCAGTAATTATGAGAAACCACGGAAAAATCAGAGGGCACATACATATATGTTCAATGAAAGGCAGGGGTCAAGAGACAGGGGAAGGTGGACAGTAAGAGAAGAGAAATGAGATGAAAAAGGAATTAAGATTCATTATATACATGTACCAACTCCCTACAAATAATGTAAACAGTATATACCATACACTTGTACTAAATATTTTTTTTAAATTTTTTAAATTTAAAAAAATAATGTAATTAGATAATAATGTAATTATTTAAAATAATAAATGTAATTAGATAATAATAATTTAAAATAATAATGTAATTAGATTGATGGGAAAACAAACGCTCTTGAAATAGTTTTCACTATTCACTAAAAACCATAGCATGCATTTGTATATGATTTATAAAGATAACTTGGACGTATCATTGAAAATATATTGAAAACTCTTGTCATATCACTTAAAACTATTTTAGGCAGAGAGCCCTGGAATATGAAACTTGAGCCTTCACTGATAGTGTGATTTAGCACTATTTCCAAGACAGAAACTGTGAAATAATATGTATGGAAGTGAATAGTGCTTATTGTGGAAACAAGAATACCTGCTATGACCAAAAGAAAATAAAGCCAGGTGTGATAGTTCACACCTGTAATCCCAGCGCTTTGGAGGCTGAGACAGGAGGATCAGCGTGAGTTTGAAACCAGCGTGGGCTGCAAAAGTGAGCTCAAGACCAGTCTGAACTATATAACAAGACCCTGTCTCAAAAAGACAATAAATAAGTAAATGAAAATTTTAAAAAATCACAACTTTGCCACAACATAAAACAGCCAGCTGTGAGGGCCCATGTCTATAATCCCAGGACTCAGGAGGTTAAACCATGAGGATCATTGCAAGTTTGAGGGCAGCCTCAGTTACATAATGAGTTCAAGTCTAAGCTGAATTACACAGAAAGTCGGTCACAGACAAACAAACAAACAAATGAACAATACCTGTTATGGCCAACAAAGTTTGAAATAAAATGTCAGACCTCAGATTTCTAGAGATAAATTATTTGATTAACTTTGGGAAGGATACTAGAGTTTGTATCGCAGAGCTGAAAACACATAATGTGAATCTCCAGAGTGCCAACAGTAAACACGGCCCTGGCTTTATAAGTGGTATTGAAGGAAATGGAGGTCATTTAGTAGGCATAGATAATAAAGCAGAACAGTAAGGAAAGCTACCAATGTTTCTCACACAAGTTCAGGCCTCAGATATATTTGAGCAAGTAGCACCAAGAAAATAAGATAAATTGTGGGGGTCAGGTTTGCATTCAAAGTTTTGCTTTGCTTATATGGCCTTAGGATAGCCTTTCCAGGCCTCCATCAGTGGAAAGGGAACAAAAATACTTACACTGCAATCTGTTTTAAAAATTATAGATGATTTATGAAAAATGCCTAGTCGACATCTGATCACACAAGCCATTATCTTGAGGACTTCCTCAAAGCAGAAACTGAACCTTGTGTATCTATAAAGATAAGATTCATTGTGTTTAGCATAATGCCTGTCATATATTAGGTATAATAAGTCTTCACTGAGTGGACGAATAAGTAAAAAGACTTGTTTGATGTTCTTGCTTTTGGCTCTAACTGCCATGAGATGGGGATTTGGGCCACTTTGGGTGAAAGATTTCTACATAAAGGATCAACTGAACACTATCTTCAACTTCAGAACATATCTTTAAGACAAGAAGACAAAACAAAATGAACTATGCTATGCTATACTATACTATACTATACTATACTAATTAAAGTACACCATATAAAATTGGTTGTCAAAGGTATTGCCTATTAGTGATACATTAAAATTAGCTACCAGAGATACATTCAGGTGCCACCTAAACTTAAAATATGTCTATAGCTTTGGACTCAATCTAATGCTCATTACATCTGATGAGTCACTCTGAGACAATTAGATATTCTTTTCAATTTAATTTCCTTATTCATAGCTAATCCCCTTAATGTTTTTTTTTTACTAGTAATTTCCATCAGTTTATTTTTTTTCACCTTTTTATTGCATTTAAGAAGAAATAACAATGTGACAGTTTCAAAACACATTGGCAGTACATTTTTCAATATTTGATACAATGCATATTATTGTCCTCCTAGTAGTTATACAGAGCACAGGGTGTAGATGTGATAATTTTTCTAACCATTATTGGTACAAAAATGTCTTCTCAATGAACTAAGAGAAAGTAGTTATATACATAATCCAATGTTCAATAATCACAGTGGGTTATTGATTGATGTGAAGATGAAATGAGACAGCATATGTATAGTACCTCACACAGACCAGGCAAAACGTGTTCTGAAACAAAGTATAAAACACAAGAGCTCAAGCTTCTTCTATTATATTTGATTTCCAAAGAAAAGAAACACATCTTACTGAGAAGCATTTTGCATGTACTTGCCTTGGTTCCTAGCACAGTGTGAGCTAAACAGGAGATACGTAATCAAAGCTTGTAGAGGTTGAGTGCTTCCAACTTCTCCCCATACTAGAAGTTGAGAGTGTACTCTAGGAAACTTTTATTTCTTGTAGTGGAAATATAATTGACTTGAAAAAAAGAAAGGTGTACCAAAGAAGCTTTCCCCCCTTTCAATATTATTGGAGAAGTTGTAAAAAAAAAATGGATCTAATATGTCTTCATTTTTGTGAAACTTTACACAAACTGATCATTTATCATGGTTTCGTATAAAAGTAGTGGAAAACCCAAATCAAAGTGATGTGAAGAGCCTACGTATTTGAAGTGTATGTCAGGGTTGCATGTTGTAATAGTTCAAAAGTATGCATTCTGATTTTCTCTTCTAGCAATAGTATTGGCTTCTTTTAAGGTGTAAGTTAGCTTCCAATGGAGAGCAGGCTACATTTTCTCATTTATTTCTAAAAAAGAAAAAGGTAAAATATCCCAGTTCAAGCACACTTTCTAGCAACAGAGTGTTCCAACCCTTTGCCCAGCAACTGTCTTCAGTGAAAGGCAAGCATTGATAAGATTAGTTTAGGGATCCTGGCAAGGGACAGGTATTATAACTAAAGTGTGGACTGATTTTTCAAATTTCATTATTTTTTCACAGGGGTGCAAGTGAAGTAGGGAAAGTGACTCATCAGCCACTATATTTCCAGAGAAAACAATACCGTTCATAGGAAAAGATGGTGATGCCTGAATTGGATGATATGGTGAGTCCACAAATAGTTGATAATGATATCACAATGGTTAATGAATTAGATGTGACAAATAATACACTGCAGGAATTTTATTTTGCTTTCTCCTGCCACTTAGATATGATTAGGAGCTTCTCAATTTTACTGTATAAAAATATGTTATTTCATGTTCATACATTACATAAATTATATATTTCATTTTTACTGATGTATATTTGTAATACATAATCATGAAGTTAATTTTAGTGTAATGGAACATGTGAATAATTTGTTTTGTTATTTTCATCCTGGTTTCCATCTTTCTGCCTTCATGCCTTTCCCTTATCACTTCCTCATAATCTTTAATAATCTATTTTTAGTTTCTTTTAAGTCTCTAACTTTGTTTATTTAGAGAATGCCTGTTAAGAGAAAACACATGATAATAAACTTTCTGATGCTGTCTTATTTCATTTAGCATAACATTTTACAACTTCACCCAGCTTCCTGAAAATGATGATTTGGTTCTTTTTGGCTCAATAATCCTTCATTCTTGTATATACCATGTTTCCTTTATCTTTTTCCCCAATTATGTATATCTAGGTTGTTATTAGAGCTTAGCTATTTTGGATTGCACTGCTCCAAACACGGGCACACAGGTACTTATAGTCTCAAATAATTTTCTTAAATACTTTTACTCTTAAATTTCTTCAACTGGCTGATTTTGGGGTTCATGACTATTATCATTTCATAGATATAAAAGTTATAAATCATTTAAAAGTTCAAACATAAATACTGTTAGCATAGTGGATTAAGAGAAAAAAGAGGGAGATGGAAGGAGAGAGAAAGAAAAGAGAAGAGAAGAGAAGAGAAGAGAAGAGAAGAGAAGAGAAGAGAAGAGAAGAGAAATTTACAAGGACTTTTACTTGCTATTCCTAGAACACTACTTATGTACATAGGTAAATGCATAGAAAAAAAGTACTTGAAGTGTTTTATATAAGCATATTTACTATAAAAAGGATGATGTTCAGACTTTTACATTTTATTCTGTGCACTTCAATGTTGTTATTTTAAACAAAATAGATAGTGAAGTTTTCTTTTTCTCTTTCATTTTCATTTATGTATTTGGTACAAGGTCTCATTATCCAACTTGGGCTCGTAGTGATCCTGCAGTTTTCAGCCTCATCAGCGCTGGGATTACAAGCATATGCTACCATGGCTGGAAAAGGTCACTGGCTCAGTGTGCCCTGGGGGCAAGACCAGCACAGCTGTGGGACTGCGGTTCAAACTCTGGTCTCTACACTTGTCAAACCAGGAGCTTAGTCCTCTGAGCTATCTTACTAGCCCTAGTGAAATTTTTGAAGAACTAAATAAAACCTCTATTCTCAGGTGAGTTACTCACAAAAAATACTTTACTCGTTTTGAACATCTATCAGAGTGAGAAATATTTGAAATCTCCTGGATAGAAGCAAGACTTGTTTAGGCTCATAGCTTCTGAACCTTGAGTCCATGGTCAACTGGCTCCACTGCTTGGTAGCCTATGGCAGTATGATGCCATCACAGTTACATGGAACAAAGACAGCTGTTTATCTCATGGAGTGCAGGAAATGGACTTCAAGAAAGGCCAGAGACCAGGGTTCCAGAATCTCCTTCAAGAGCATGTAAATTGCCTCACTTTTTTTTCCTGGATCCACCTCTTAGACTATCCATTTTCTCTCAATTATGCAACAGGCTGTTGCCTAAGCAATTAGAACATAGCCGCTGGGGAAGTTTAGGATTCTAATTACATTTCCTGTGTCTCTAAATGCCATTCAATGGCCTATGCAGTATCTAAGGTAAAGTGCAATATTCCAATATGCCAGTGTAACAACACAGGACAGAAATGTAATGCTGCAGTTCCAAGTGAAACCTTTGGCAAAATTTATACTTGCCTATGAAGGAAAGAGATAAAGACAAATTTTGTGTTTGGGACACAAAGCTAAGTTCTAAAAAATAAAAAAAAAAATGTTAAAATAAAATATGACATTGTATCCTTATATTCTGGATCCAATAATGTTCTTTAATTAGTGAAATCATGATTGAAACCATAGTATATTTTGAATTCAAAATATGATGAGGCGATAAGCCTCATACTTGGGTTATGGCAAGAAATGACAGTATTTGATCTTGATACCTTTTTTTTTTTTTCAGGGAAGAATAAACTCAGAAAAATTAGAAAAGAAGAGTCTTGATTTTCTTTTCTTTTTTGTCTTTTTGAGACAGAGTCTCACTATGCAGTTCAGGTTGGCCTTGAACTTACATTTGTAGCCCAGGATGGCCTCAAACACATTGATCCTTCTGCCTCAGCCTTGATTTTCTCTTTGAGCCCTTATATACCAAAAAACTCAAACAGAAAGTATCAGCAGCCAAGTGCAGTATAAGTTGGTGAGGGAATTATTCTTACAGTAGTTCTCAGAGGAATGAGTTGTGTGTAGAGAAAGCAGAACTGATGGTAAATGAAGAGGCAAGAAGCACGGCTCTTATTCAGCTCTAATTGAGGTTTGTGAACACATGGCAATCATGAAATCACTCTTGGCTTTAGCTTTCTACTTTCTAGAGTAGTTAAACTTAGAAGTTAAAAACTGTATGATTCTTAACATTTTAACTTAACAAAAGATGTCATAAAAGGCCAAAACACTGCCCTCAAATTCAATCATAATTTCACTAGTTAAAGAACAATGTTGGATTCAAAATGTAATGATGTAATGGTTAGATTACTTTTTTTCTTTTCTTTTTAATTTTTATTTTTTAAATTTTTTTTCTTGTTTCATAACTTTTGTTTGTTTGTTTATTTATTTATTTTTATGGCCGGCTCAGCCTGCCCTGAGGGCAGGGCTGGCGCAGCATGTGGTGCCAGGGATCGAACCACGGTCCCTGCAGCCACCCAAGCTTTCCTAAGCAGGCGCTTTAGACCACCGAGCCATCCTGCTGGGCCCAATGGTTAGATTTCTAAGTTGCTATGTAAAATGTGTAATTATTTTTTTTTTTATCACATTCTATGGGGATTTATTAGAATATCAATGACTGATGAAAAATACTGGTTCCATGTTGTCTGAGGCATTTGATATTCAGAAAGACAGTGATGTTAAGCTCAAGTGTCTATGTTATAGGATAATAGTTTCACTAAGCTTTTCTTCTGGAGGGTTAGCAACTTAAGTTTGAAGACCAAGACATTAGAGAAGAAGCAGGGCTACAAAGACAGACAATATTTTGGCCCTAACCCCCCTAGGTCAGTGAGGACTCAGGATATGAGAATCTATACTGTAGCGTCCTATAACTCAGTGGTGTCCCAAATTTTCTGTTCAAGGAGATTGTGGAGCCACAGAGGAAAGGGATCCATGATTCATAGTGCCTATGAAGAGTCACCTATAGAGAAAATATTCTCTCAGGCTTTCACAGAAAGCAAATTTGTCAAGCAATGCCATGACTCATCCAAATGGCTGACACTGACAAAAGTTCTACAGAACAATGTACATGGTTTTAAGGTAAATCTGAGGGGATTTGACTGACCTTGTCAGATACAAAAGTTACATTTTTTATTACATAGGTCTTGCTTTAACTTGATCCTCACCATCCAGCAGAAAAGCTTAACCAGAAGGTATAAAAAGTAAATCCATATTACTATGCTGAGCTGTAGAAGGCTCAACAGCTTCTGACATTGCCAGTTCTGCTGATAACCCACTACTACTATGGACTATTGGATTATACATACAACTACTTTCTCTTAGTTAAATGAGAAGAAATATTTGTATTAATAGTGTTTAGAAAATCCATCATATCTGAATCATATACTCTTAGCAATTACTATGAAGATAATATACATTATATTAATTATTGTGGCTGTCTTACTAACAAATTATCTCGTTATTTCTTTCTTATTAAAATTAATAAGGATACAATGTCCTATTTTATTTTAACAAATAAAATTTTTAGAACTTGTGTCAAAACCCTCAAAATTTGCCTTTACCTCTTTCTTCCAGAGGCAAGTACAAATTTTGCCAAAGCGTTCATTTGAGAACTTCAGTATTACATTTCTGTCCTGTGCTGCTGCACTGGCACTTTGAGATCTTGCACTTGACGCTGGACAGTAGACTGGCCATTGAATATCATTCAGTGACACAGGAAAGGTAATTAGAAGCCACCATGAAGAAGA
>PVJA010017172.1:0-42104 GCA_004027025.1 Myocastor coypus | reverse complement strand
AAAAAAAAAAAAAAAAAAAAAAAAAAAAAAAAAAAAAAAAAAAAAAAAAAAAAGAAAGAAAGAAAGAAAAAGAAAACGAAAGAAAGAAATGTGCCTACACAGGGATGGGCTTGGTGATTCCTCAGAAGGCAAGCCCCGCCCAGGCAAAGCCCAACCCAGCGAAGGTTCCAACCAATAAGAGGAAGCCCTGCCCAGACATCCTAAAGTCCACCCCGATGGGCTGGTTCAGCGACGTAAAGCGCCTGATTAGGAAAGCTTAGGCTACCGCAGGCACCGCGGTTCGATCCCCAGCACCACATGCTGTGCCAGGCCCTCCACCTAGGGCGGGCTGAGCCAGCCATAAAAAGAAATAAAACAAAAAACAAAACCAAACCTAAATTCCACCCGAGGAAGCCCTGTCCGGGGACTAAACAAGTCATACCCTAGTAAAGCACCCCCTAGAAGCTCTGCACTAGGAAAGCCTCACCAAGCAAAGCCTCTACTCTTCAGAGGAAGTCCTGCCCATTCCAGGGAAGGCCGCGCGCAGTGCCAGCCGGAAGTGCAGACCACAAACTCCGCCCATCGGAAGCCCCGCCCAGAAGCTGCGTCCATAGGCCCGCCCCATCCCAGAGAAGGACACACCCTACGCACCCGAGGGAGGCTACCTTGATTTTCCGATTGTTTATACTTCGTCACTTTGCCTTAGGGCTTAAGGGAGATTTGGCGAGTGTAGTAGGATGAAAGAGCCTAGACGGTGGACAAATTGGCTGGCTATGAAGCAGAAGACTCAGTCATCTTGGAGAGGGTAACTCAAAGCACCTGTTATGGTTAGCAGTTGGGCACTTTTGCAGGAGACGATCACATCAGACTAGGCCCGTCTGACCCCATACATCTGTAATCAAAGTGGCCCCAGAGACACAGGTCAGAGGGTCACAATCCACAGAACCTTGCCAATCCAGGTCCCAGCAAAGGACAGACACTTTTGGCACTGTCTTATGTTTGTGGTTCCCCTGACACCCACTGATGTCACAGGGAACCCCTCTTAGAGGAACCTAGCCTGTGCCAGACATGACTTTAACAGGTCAGCCTAGAGAGAGGTAGATTGTGATGGAAGGCAGATACACACACATGCATGTAAAGCATGTGAGTACACATACACCATCCCTGCACAGATATGTACACACAGGCATGTGTCATAGCTTGCCACTCACATATTTTACATACACACTCACCCATAGGTACAGAACATGTACCCACCATACTCAACATATACACATGTGAACATACATTGTAGACACATGTGCACACATATACCCACATGCATCTGCATGTATATATATATATGTATATATATATATCCTATGTACACGTCTCACCCATACACACAAAACATACACAGAAGCAGACAACTTAGAACCTTTGTTTATTCACTCATTTTTATGGCCGGCTCAGCCCGCCCCAAGGGCAGGGCCGGCGCAGCATGTGGTGCCGGGGATCGAACCGCGGTCCCTGAAGCTGCCCAAGCTTTCTCAAGCAGGCACTTTAGACCACTGAGCCATCCCGCCGGGCCAGAAGCAGACAACTTAGATACGCCATTAAATATATTCACATTTATATGCAGGTGCCTTCAGTTATGCATACCTAGGTACATGCCACACATGTACATATCATACACCAAGTACATAGCATGTACTGCATACATGTACCTGACATGTGTGCATAGATTTCAGACAAAAAAAAAAACAACACTGTAACCCTCCCAGCCTCACATCGTACCTCTGCTATTTTCTCCAATTTTCTATAGAATATTTGGAATTCGTTTCCAAAACTTCAATTTTGTTTTTAGAAAGTTGTTTTTATTGACATCAGATACTTTTGTGTAATGGTCTGGCGAGGTCTGAAGAGTGGATCAGCCTTTTGTCTACAATCGCCTCACTGTCAGAATCATTCCTCTGTGTGGCCTGCACAGATCTGAACTTTAAGAAGGGCTTCTATATCAGGTGTTGATGGGCATGGCTGGCAGTGGGCACTCTGCACCCTGGCCCAAATGGTGTTGGGCCCTGCTGGGTGGCCCCTGCTATGTTCTGGGCACCATGCTCTCTCCAGGGTCACTGCAGAGCTTTGCCTGGAGCAACTCTCGTTTTGCTGCTTCCATCTGCCAACAGTGCTGTTATTTAGAGCAAACTCCGGCATTGCTTCCTTCTCACCCCACTATGTAGTTCAGGCTGCACTTTAATTCACACTAATCTTCCTGCCTCAGCCTGGAGTGCTGAGATTACGGCACATACCATCCTGTCCAGCTTGAGGATTTTCATTTCTTTGTTGGATAAACCTCGAGAACACCACTTTGGTTTCCAGAGTCAGCCACTGTAAAATCACCTCAGCACTCAGGTGGTAACACTGCCTAAAACATGCCTGTGGCTGGTGCAGTGGAGAAGCAGACCCTGGGTGGCCGTCATGGGCCAGGCTCGTCTGGAGCAAGCACAGGCCCTTTGGGGTGGAGTCGTTGTCATGGCCAGGAAGGCCCAGCCTGAAGGCACCAGGGTCTTCTGTGTCCCTGTCCACAGGAATCACCTGTGAGGACAGAGGCGCTCAGAATCCCACATCCCCCAAGGGGAAGCCTGAGCTCTGTCCTCCTGGAGACCCTATTACGGGTAGCAGGGGGCACAGTTGCTCCGCAGACCCCAAAATGACTGCCTGTGCCAGGTACTCAGGGCAGCTCCAGGGGCCATTCCCATGGTCACCTCGACAACCCAGGGGACCGTCCTCCTCCCTCACATATTTGAACATGGAGGATCAAGGGCATCCAGCTTGTCTGTGACCGCCAGAATTATGGGCGGATTGTCCAGGCACAGACGTGACGGCCACTGATCACCACGTTTGTGCCTCAGCTTCCCTCTCAACGCAGGCACTCACCATGCCTGACACATGGGGAAGGATCAGTGATCCCTCACCATCTGGGGCCACCCAGCACAGACGTTCAGCCTGTTCCTCGGGTGTGCCAGGTGTCCGTGCCTCGACCACCTCTACGGCAGCAGCCAGCGAGGGAAGCCTGGAAGGCGTCCACGAGCTTGCGTGGGAGGGGGTGGGGGGTGTTCCGATTTCCTGTGCGTAGGCATCTCCGCGCCTGTGCGGGCGGTGGGGTACGGCGTAGATCCTCACATCTCTATGGGATCTCCTGGACCCTGATGGGCCGGGGAGCAGCGTGGCCCCGCTCCAGGACGCGCCGCCAGGACGCACGGGTGGGGGTGGCGCGGCTGGGGAGGACCCGGTCCTGGCCCGTCACCCCTGTCTGCCCGCAGCGAGGACGATGCCGCCACCGTGTACCGCGCGGCGGCGATGCTGAACATGACGGGCTCCGGGTACGTGTGGCTGGTGGGCGAGCGCGAGATCTCCGGCAACGCTCTGCGCTACGCGCCGGACGGTGAGTACCGGGCGAGGGGAGGGGCGTGCCGGGGGCGCACGCGCTGAGGCGCCCCTCGCGCAGGCATCATCGGGCTGCAGCTGATCAACGGCAAGAACGAGTCGGCGCACATCAGCGACGCTGTGGGCGTGGTGGCGCAGGCTGTGCACGAGCTACTGGAGAAGGAGAACATCACCGACCCGCCCCGCGGCTGCGTGGGCAACACCAACATCTGGAAGACCGGGCCGCTGTTCAAGAGGTGCGGTGCGCTCCGTTCGGGAGGAGTGGGAGGGGCTGCCCGGGTGGGCGTGGTTTCGGGCGTGGGCGGGGCTTCTCTGACACGATGGGGTGGCAGAGAGGAGCGGAGCGGGCCGTCCAGAAGCATGTGGGTTAGCAGGTGGGCTTCTTTCATGAGGTGAGAGGAGCCATGTACGAAATGGTCGTGGCTTTTCTCAAGACCTGGGAAGGTTCTCGCAGGACAAGGTGGGAGGGAGCTGCTGGAAGCTGAGGTGCCTTTTTCACGACGTTGCTAGACCCAGGTGGCCTCCCCACTTCAAAAATTGGGCGGAATGCCCCTCCAGGAGTGGGCAGGCCAGGTGGCCAGCTGGTCCTGCTATCCACACCCAATGAACGAGTGACCTCTCGTCCTCTATCTCTCAGCACACGTTCCCATCACCTACACCTTTGTCTTTACTCGTAAGCATCTATCTTTGCTTCCAACACTGACACCAGGGTCTCAGTTGCCACCCAAATTCGCCTCCACACTGCACCCACCCTGAGGTTGTGCTCCTCCCCACAGTCGCTGGCAGGCCTTAGGAAGAGGCCCCCGCTGCAGCAGGTGGGGATTGGGAGCTTGTAGGGACCCAGGAGATGGGATGGGACATCCAGTGCCAGCACCTGAGCCTGGGGCTGAGGCCTGGGGACCCAGGGCGCAGGAACTAACTTATGGCAGCCTGGACTCCAGGCCACAAAAGGTGCACACACGTGTGTCATGCACAGGCACACAGGGACACAAACTCAGCACACCACGTACATGTAGACAAGTATAGACGTGGGTGTGCATACTCAGGAGCACACACAAGTTCACCGATATATCCCAGTGACAGAGACACAGCTAGCAGGTCTGACCAATGGTTAGAGCCCAAGGCAGCCTCAGCCCACTGTCCCTATTAGCTGGCGGACAGCCATGGTGTCTGGAATTCAGCCTTCTCTGTGAAACAGGGATGGCTGCCTTGAGTATGAAGGAGCATACCCCTCAGAAAGCCCTCGACACAGACTGGCACCCAGAAGCCGCTCAGCTTCCTCTCGCTGTGCCACTCATCTGGTGTAGGCAGACTTGTTTGATGCCGCTCATGTGAGGGGCTACCATCTGGTCGCCTTTCCTTTCTTGGGACTAGAGTAGAAGGATTCTGGCTTCTCAGGCCAGGTAGGGAGTATCCTTGATGGGTTGGCACCACATACTGTCCCAGGGTGCTGATGTCTTCTAAGTATGCGGATGGAGTGACTGGCCGTGTGGAGTTTAACGAGGACGGAGACCGGAAGTTCGCCAACTACAGCATCATGAACCTGCAGAACCGCAAACTGGTGCAAGTGGGCATTTACAATGGCACCCATGTAGGTGGGGGTCATGAGGGGGTGGGAGCTGGGGCCTTAGGGTCCTGGGGCCAAGACCCCTGCGTGGCCACCCTCTATCTCATACTCCCACCCCCAGGTCATCCCCAATGACAGGAAGATCATCTGGCCAGGTGGAGAGACAGAGAAGCCTCGAGGGTACCAGATGTCCACGAGACTAAAGGTGGGGCCCCTGCTGACGTGCCTGGACACTCCCTCCCTGGCTAGCATCCACCTTCAGGCCTGGAAAGGGATGACGAGGGCTTTTGGGAGCCCCTCTTCATAGCATCCTGTCACTCTCTGGGGTCCTCCTTGGCCCTTTTTCCTTACAGGTGTTGCACTGGGTCCTTCCCTGTGCTTTGAGCTCTGCTGTGACCACCAATGACAGGTCCTTTCCTTCAGTGCAGGCCAGAGAGGCGAGTTCCTTTACATACTCCTAGGTCTCCTTCTGCTTCCTGAGCTCACTCTCCAGCCTGGAGCTGGTGCTCAGACCTCACCCTGACTCCTCTAGCCTTGCCCTTCCTGGTGTCAAATGACTTTCCCGGCAGCCCAGGCCCCCTGTGCAGGCAAGACTGAAGGTAGCAGTCATGCTGGTGGCTAGGAGGCCCTACTTAGGCTTGGGCGGCCCATACGGCTGTTGATGCTGGTGGCAAGTATGCCCCACCTATGCTGGGGTGGCACATATGGCTGTGGACAGCTTTGTTTCTGACCTCACTAATTTTTGTCTATTCATTTATTTTTATTTATTTATTTATTTTATTTTATTTATTTATTTATTTTTTTTGTCTTTTTGAGACAGGGTCTCGATATGCAGTTCAGGCTGGCCTTGAGCTCAGTTTTGTAGCCCAGGCTGGTCTCGAACTCACATCGATCCTCCTGCCTCAGCCTCCCGAGTGCTGGGATTACAGGCGTGTGCCACCACGCCCGGCTGTTTTATTTTTATATTTTAGGGAAGTATCTAAAGGGGGTTCGGGGTCTCACTACTAGATTGGACTCAGTGATCTGCCCATTTACAGCCTCCCAAGAGCTGGGGTTATAGCCGGATGCCACCATGCCCAGCCTCTGTTGCTGTCTCGGCACACTCCAGGGATGGGCTGGCATAGCAGGCCTGGGGATTGAACCCCTGGCCTCCGCACCTGCATGCAGGCATTTTAATCTGCTGAACTATTTGGCCAGCTCCTATCACTCACTAATTTTTAAAAAGTACTAATATCTATTACTTTGGAAATGGTAAAACACAACAAATTTATTTCATTTATTTAGTCTTTTTAAGACAGGGTCTTGCTATGCAGTTCAGGGTGGCCTTGAGCTCACTTTGTAGCCTGGGCTGGTCTTGAACTCCCAGTGATCCCTCCTGCCTCAGCCTTGCCAGTGCTGGGATTAGACATGGACATTATGTCTGGATGTAATAACAAATTTAAAAAGCAATTTTCAGAAAGCAATTAAAAATTTTTTTCCTCCTTGGGGGAAAAAGCCAATGTGCAGCCTCAGAGGCAGAGCTGGTCCTCCTGCACCTGACCGCCTGCCCCTCACACTCAGCCAGCTGCCCCACCCCAGCTAGGCCACCTGCCCCTCCACGCTCCACTTCGTCTAGCCCCGGATCAACTCCAACACTACTCTTACCTCCAGTCCCTCATGCCCTACTGTGCGTGTTCCATGGGTCCCCCACACTATAACTGTCCCCCCACTCTCAGATAGAGGGCCCTGGAGGATAGGGAGGAGAGGCAAAGCTGGAGCCTGGGCTGAGAGGCAGGTGTGGAAAAGAGGAGCATCTCAGGGGTCACAGGAGTGACGGACTGAGGCCTAGAACCCAGGGGCCATGTGCCAGAGCCAGCAGGACTTGCCCAGGCCCAGGGCCAAAGAGGTAGCGGGCAGATGAAGGAGAGACAGATGGTGCTGTAGGTTTCTTTGGCAGACCTTCTCTGTCCTTGTGGCTTGGGGGGTGCAGGCTAGAGTGTGGCCAAAGTGGGGAGTTTCTCTTGTTTGAGCGGTCAGAGATGCCCAGCACGTGCCAGACATCCTCACAGACAGCTCCGATACAGGGCGTGATGTCTAAGCCAAGACCTAAGGAAACGTGACCAGAGGTGGGAACGGTGCACCTCGGCTAGGCCCTAGCGGACTGGCCCGCGGGGAGGCCAGCGCATGGGAACGGCAAGGGCTGGTGACAGACAGCAGGTTCCCTTCTCTCCAGATCGTGACGATCCACCAGGAGCCCTTTGTGTACGTCAAGCCCACGCTGAGCGACGGGACATGCAAGGAGGAATTCACTGTCAATGGCGACCCGGTCAAGAAGGTGATCTGCACCGGTCCCAATGACACGTCTCCAGGCAGTCGTGAGTGGGGGGGGTGGGGTGGGGAGGTGGGGGTGGGGCCCGCAGCGCGACCAGGAGCTTGTAGTGATTCCGCCCGCTCGTCCCACCCGCAGCGCGCCACACGGTCCCTCAGTGCTGTTATGGCTTCTGCATCGACCTGCTCATCAAGCTTGCACGGACAATGAATTTCACCTACGAGGTGCACCTGGTTGCAGATGGCAAGTTCGGCACTCAGGAACGGGTAGGTGGCGGGTAGGTGGCGCCTGCGGGCGGGTCTGGAGCGGGAGCGGAATTCGATTAGGGTGGGGGTGGGTGGCGGGAGGGAGGGATCTGGTCTGTGGGCGGAGATTTGTGGGCGGGGCCTTCTGGTGGGCGGGGCCAGTTGGCGGGAGTCACATCTAGGGCGGGCCTTAGCGAAGGGGCCAGAGACTTGGGAGTTGGGCGAGGTCTGCACCGGGATGCGCCAGGGCTTGTGGGCAGGTCCCGTGGCAGCCTCATCACTCTCTGCACAGGTGAACAACAGCAACAAGAAGGAATGGAACGGGATGATGGGCGAGCTGCTCAGTGGGCAGGCGGACATGATTGTGGCGCCGCTGACAATCAACAACGAGCGCGCGCAGTACATCGAATTCTCCAAACCCTTCAAATACCAGGGCTTGACCATCCTAGTTAAGAAGGTGGGCAGGGGCCTGGTGGGTGGTGCTGGGTCCTGAAGGGTCCTGGCAGTGCTGACCGTTAGCTGTCCTCCTGCAGGAGATCCCGCGCAGCACCCTGGACTCGTTCATGCAACCATTTCAGAGCACCCTGTGGCTGCTGGTAGGGCTGTCGGTGCATGTGGTGGCTGTGATGCTGTACCTGCTGGACCGCTTCAGGTGAGTGCCACGTGGGAGCCGGACACACCAGGCCCGGTATGTGGAGTGGGGCAGGAGTGGGCCAGGCCGTCTCTCCCGCCTGCTCTTTGTGTCCTGCAGCCCGTTCGGCCGGTTCAAAGTGAATAGTGAGGAAGAGGAGGAGGATGCGCTGACCCTGTCCTCTGCCATGTGGTTCTCCTGGGGTGTCCTGCTCAATTCTGGCATTGGGGAAGGTAAGGCTGTGCCCAGCCTGCCCATCTGGCTCTGTGCTCAAGGATCTGACCCAACCCATACCCGCAGGTGCCCCTCGAAGCTTCTCTGCACGAATCCTGGGCATGGTGTGGGCCGGCTTCGCCATGATCATTGTGGCTTCCTATACTGCCAACCTGGCAGCTTTCCTGGTGCTGGACCGGCCCGAGGAGCGGATCACAGGCATCAACGACCCACGGGTGAGGCCTGGCCCAGCTTGGGGGGCGCTGTGAGGCTGTAGAGGCGTGTCTCCATGGGGTCTGGGGAGAAGCCTCAAGTGCCGCCCTGCCCTGCAGCTGAGGAACCCCTCAGACAAATTCATCTATGCAACTGTGAAGCAGAGTTCGGTGGACATCTACTTCCGGCGGCAGGTGGAGCTGAGCACCATGTACCGGCACATGGAGAAGCACAACTATGAGAGCGCAGCTGAGGCCATCCAGGCTGTGCGGGACAAGTGAGGCTGGCTTCAGGGTGCTGTGGTGGGGCAGGCCACATGGCTGGGGCGAGGGGTGCTCAGGCACCAGCTGCAGGGAGGTGGTGGGCAGGGGGCTCCCTGTGACCCTACTTCTGCTGGCAGCAAGCTCCACGCCTTCATCTGGGACTCAGCAGTGCTGGAGTTTGAGGCTTCGCAGAAGTGCGACCTGGTGACCACGGGAGAGCTCTTCTTCCGCTCTGGCTTTGGCATTGGCATGCGCAAGGACAGCCCCTGGAAGCAGAACGTCTCTTTGTCCATCCTCAAGTGAGTCCAGTGTCCCTCAGCGCCCTCATGGCCTTCACCATCTCCAAGAGACTATCAGAGGGGGACATTGCTGCCAGCACCCAGTGTGGTAAGGCGGCCCGGCCTCAGCCTCAGCTAGACAGGCTGTGCCTAACTGTGTCCCACCCACCTAGGCTTCACCCCCAACGCAGCTTTACTTTTCTGGGCACAGCCCCACCAGGCAGTGCCATAGTCCCACCCAGGCTTACCTACTCTGTATCCCAGGTCCCACGAGAATGGCTTCATGGAAGACCTGGACAAGACGTGGGTCCGGTACCAAGAATGTGACTCACGCAGCAATGCCCCTGCAACCCTTACCTTTGAGAACATGGCAGGTGGGGCCCCCGCTCTCCTCCTGGGCTGGGCTGGAACTGGCTGGGCTTTCTCAGCCAGCGGCTGAGGCCCTGGCCTGCTCGCACACAGGGGTCTTCATGCTGGTGGCTGGGGGCATCGTGGCCGGCATCTTCCTGATCTTCATTGAGATTGCCTACAAGCGCCACAAGGACGCACGTCGTAAGCAGATGCAGCTGGCCTTCGCGGCAGTGAACGTGTGGAGGAAGAACCTGCAGGTAGGGCAGGCCGCCCTGCGAGGCCTGGCACCCGGGCCCGGCCCGGCCACGGCTGCTCCCTGAGCTGCAGGCTTTGGCACTGGCTCTGGCTCCTGTGGCAGGGCTGGAGCTGGGAGCCGTGGCTGGGGGCAGTGCTGAGCGCTCCCAGGACACGGGGGCAGTGCTGGGGTGGGCCGCCTGCCGGTGGGCGCCCACTGCCAAGCCACACACCCTGCTCGGAGCCTGCCCCTCTGTCTCCAGAGTCACCCATCGGTGCCCATCCCATAGGAAGGCAAGCAGGCAGGGTAAGACAGGGGCCCGCCATGTATAGCACGTGAGTCCCAGTGCAACTAGTCCCCTCCAGGGACCCTTTCCTGCTGTGCCCTTTTGCTCTATGACTTCGATCCAAGGCAGCCGCCCTCCCCTGCCTAGAACCCCTGGGTGCACCCATGGGGATTTTCAACCAGCTGGGCTGAGGCTGCACGTGGGTCGGTCACAGCCCATGGGGGTCGGGACGGGATGCTAGCGAGGCCTGTGAGGCCTGGGGCCGCCAGCCATCTTGTAAGTTCTTGTTCGATCCTCTCTTTTCTTTCTCTGGTGCCTTCCTGGAGCTGTGTCCCAAGATGAAGCTGGCATTGCAGTGAGGGCTGTGGGGTACTGGGCTGCTGGGGTCCCCTCACCTCTCATCTGCCTACTCTTCCTCTTGGCCCACAGGTCCCTTGGGGACCTGGCCACTGCTCCCACTGGAGGCACAGGGCCACGCTGACCGTCAGACTCAAGGCCAGTGTCCGGGCAGCTGCCTCTGTCTATCGCTCCAATTCCATCTCAAGCCCCGCCTTGGGCTCTTGGCCCCTTCCTCAGTCTTGATGTGTTCCTCTTGGAGTCGGCTCCTCCAATCCTTGAGGGACTCTTACTCCTCGAGCTTCTAGGAGCTGGTGGACTCCCAGGAGGAGAGCAGCCAGGACCCTGGCCCAGCCCCAGCAAGAGCAAGGCCGGGCTAGACCCTCAGCCAGGAGAAGAGGCCACCCTCGAGAGCCTGGCTGTCGGTTCATCTGTCCAGCACAGGGAGGCAGGCAGAAGCAAGGGCCTGAGTGGCAGCCAGGCCAGGCAGCAACCCCCAAGGAGCAGGCGAGGGCAGGTGTGGCCACCATCCTTAGCCATCTAATCACTTATACATATTCATTTTAGGATAGAAAGAGTGGTAGAGCAGAGCCCGACCCTAAAAAGAAAGCCACATTTAGGGCTATCACCTCCACCCTGGCCTCCAGCTTCAAGAGACGTAGGTCCTCCAAAGACACGGTAAGGGGGAGAGCACCCCAGTCCCGCGTCTCCAACCCCTCCCTCGCCCCTCCCCCGTGTCTGTCGCCCTCTCCTTTGCCATCCCACCCCTGTCCCTGCTTCCCACCCTGGCCATCTGTGCCTCTGCCTCAGCAGCCCCTGCCCCTGTCAGCCCACACCTCCCCACGCCCACAGGCCAGCCAGCGCTGACCTCCAGGACCCACACCTCTCCTGGCCCTCACTGGCCCTCAGCCCGCCCCATGTGTCTCCACGTCAGTCTGCCCCTCCCCCCCATGCCATGACCCACACACCATCTTGAAGCCGTCTCATGTTGTTGGTCAGTCAGCCAGCCTCACCGCCTTCCTGGGCCCTGCCCAGGCCCAGGAGCCCAGAGCAGCTCTGACTCAGTTGCCCTCATGCCAGGAGGCCACACCACTGCTGTGCTGTCCCTGTTTCTCTTGCCTCTCCCAAAGGGGCTGCCACCCACACTCCTGCCTTGTGGTGGCCTTGGAGGGGGTGGCTGTGATGTCCCATCCCGTCCGTCTGTCTGGCCACTGGCCCTGCTCCCCCCCGCCCGGACACCTGTCTCACCTGTCTCACCAGAGCCATGCGTGTTGCATCTTCCATGTGGTCTCTGTGTGGGCCGGGGGCTGGGGGCCGGGGCCGGGTCCATCTGGGTGGACGGCTGGGACCTGGTGGCCCCTGGCTACAGCATACTGTCCATGGGGGGTGGGGTGGGACCAGGGGTCCCTGCTGCAGTGAGAGTCTGAGGGTCTGAGGACAGGCAGGCAGGCAGGCAGGCAGGGGCAGCCCTGCGAGCCAAGGCCAGCAGAGCCTAGGGTAGTACCAGTGTTCCAGAGGGGGCCCAGAATGGGGATCCCCAGACAGGTGCCTCAGCTCTGATGTCAGTACCTTCACAGGGCACTCAGAATCTGGCCTTCTGCCTGCCGAGCCAGGACCCCATCTCCTGCCTTGCACAGCTTGTTAGTCACTGCCCTGGAGCTTACTCTTAGACCCAAGGTCCTGGAGCCAAGTAGCCACCCTGCAGCCCTGCCCACGGGGAGTCCCTAGCCCATGGGCAGTGCCACCCCAAAGAGGAATATGCACCAGGGAGGAGCTGCCACTTGCAGCCCCCACCCTCTCCGTGCACAAGAAGGTCAGACCTCCAGGGCATAGGCAGGACTTGGCCCAGAGCGATCTGAGTCTCAGGGTAGAGCTACTGGGATGCCCCCAAGAGGGACCCTGGTTGCCTGGCTTCTCGGCTCCGGAGGGAGGAGGCAAGTGAGGGAGAGTGAGGCAGCTGGAGGCTTCAGGAGCTGGTGGCAGCCGTCCCCAGGACTGGCCCAGTTGGTCAGAGCCTAGGGTCCCACCAGGAGGTACAGAGTAGAGGCAAAGAGCACAGACACAGGACTGTGGGAGGGGCAGCCAGGGGAGGAGGATGTTTACTGACAGATGGGGCAGCACCGTGGGGGGCCAGGGCATCTGGGGTGACACGCTGTGCAGTGATGGGCCACTTTCAGCAGGTGGCTCTGGGGTCTGGGTCCTGCCTGCAGCTGACCAAGGTGCAGCTCAGGATGTCCTTCTGAGGACACACTCCCAGTGCAATCCGCCAGGGCCAGTGGTACCTGGGGCAGGTCTCCACCCCGCAGGGCTGACTGTGGGGCTCTTTGCCACTGGGCTCTGGGTGGGGGAGGGCAGCCCAGCTCCCACCTGATCTGGGGCTGGGCATCTGTTCAGAGGGAGGCTTGGGGAGGGGGGCTCCTCTGGGTGGGGTGGGGTTGGTCCCGCTGCTGAGATCCTCTGCCCCTGTCCTGTGGCTGGTCTGGGCCATGGCGGCACTGGGCACTCAGGGCTGGGATCCCTGGCAGCCGGCGGGGCCAGCGGGTATTGATTGTTGGTTCTTATTTATAGAGCACCGGGGGTGGACGCGGCGCTTTGCAAAACCAAAAAGACACAGTGCTGCCGCGACGCGCTGTTGAGAGGGAGGAGGGCCCGCTGCAGCTGTGTTCGCGTCATAGGGAGGGCTGAGACGCCCGCCTGCCGCCCTCCTCTGCCCCCACCCCCCCGCAGACAGACAGACAGACGCCCGGGACAGCGCCCGGCCCACGCAGAGCCCCCTGAGCACGACGGGTCGGGGAGGAGCGCCCCCAGCCTCCCGGAGGCTGCGCCTGCCCGCCCGCTGGTCGCCGGCTGGCCGGTCCACCCTGTCCCGGCCCCGCAAGTGCCCCTAGCGTCGGGGCTAACGGGCCGCCTTGTCTGTGTATTTCTATTTTGCAGCAGTACCATCCCACTGATATCACGGGCCCGCTCAACCTCTCAGATCCCTCGGTCAGCACCGTGGTGTGAGGCCCCCGGAGGCGCCCACCTGCCCAGTTAGCCCGGCCAAGGACACTGATGAGTCCTGCTGCTCGGGAAGGCCTGAGGGAAACCCAACCGCCCCAGAGACTGCCCACCCTGGGCCTCCTGTCCGCCCACCTGCCCTGCTGCCTGGCAGGCAGCCCCTGCTGGACCAAGGTGCGGACCGGAGCAGCTGAGGACGGGCCAGAGCTGAGCCGGCTGGGCAGGGCCACAGGGCGCTCCGGCAGAGGCAGGGTCCTGGGGTCTCTGAGCAGTGACCCTGGGCAGAGGGGCTCGGAACAGAGCTGGCAGTTCCATCCAGCCACCATCCCAAGCTATGGTGGGGGCCCATGGTGCCAGCTGGCAAGGCACCTTCCTCTAGCGCCTGTTGGCTGCAGCCTGAGCTCCTCCCTCTCCTCTTGCTGCACCCCTACCCTGTACCCTTCTCCCTTACTCCCGTCTGCTGGGCTGGTCCTGCCAGTCCCCACTGCTGCCTCTGATTCCCCCAGCTGGCAGCATTTCCTGGGGCGCTCGGGGTCCTCAATGCCTGCGCCTCCTTTAGACTCCGAGTGGGCGGAGCCTTTACGCCTGCTGTAGGTGCCGGACTTATCCAGGCTCCAGCACCTTGGGCGCACAGGAGCGCCACCACGCCGTCCTTCTCTTAGCCTGGGGTGCGTCCCCCGCAGGCCGCCTGGTGCAGGGCCAACCCTCCTAGTGCGAGCGCGTGCCTTCCCGGTGCAGCCTGTGCGCAGCCGCGCTCTGCCCCTTCCGGCCCAGCACACCCCGCCCCCGCCCCGTGTGCAGTGGTCATGCCTGAAGGAATGTCACGACATTTTCAGTTCGTGTCCTTATTTTGCCAGCAGAGTGTGAAGGGAGGGCGGGGCTGGGGTGTGCTCCGGGCGCGCTCAGGCTTGGGCGGCTGGGGCTGCCTCGATCTCTGGCACCGAGACTGAGGCGGGCTCAGCGGGATCCGGTGGTCTGGGCGGGCGGCGGGCGGCGGGGTGGTGGCGGCGTCGGCGGCGTGCCTGGCAGGTGGTGATCACGGAGCCCAATGCTAGGCAGACGGCCAGGCTGGCGAGAAAGGAGACGGGCCCGAGCGCGTAGATCACCGCCAGATCCCGCGCGGAGAGGCGCTTTGCACAGTGGCGGAAGGCATCGTCGGAGAAAGCGGTCAGAGGGATGAGCGTCAGACGTCCGGGAGACATGCAGAGCAGGGGCTCGGCCTCTGTGGGAGCGGGGACTTTGGTCAGGTGGAGGCCCCAACCGCCCAGCTCGGCGGTCCCAATCGGGGGCCGCTCACCTGAAGCGCGTGGGTGCTGCTGCAGCCAGACGCAGAGCGGGCGCAGGGCGCAGCTGCAGGCCCAAGGGTTGCCGCTCAGGCTAAGTGCGTCGAGGGCCGGCAAGCGAGCGAGCAGACCCGGCTCCAGCGCCGACAGGGCGTTATCCCGCAAGCTGAGCGCGCGCAACCCCGGGAGCGCGCCCAGCGCTGCCGGTTCCAGCAGCGCTAGGCGGTTTCCGGCCAGCGATAAGGAACGCAGTGCGCGCAGCGGCGTGAAGGTTCCAGGCGCCAGCGTCTCCAGCTGGTTGGCGCTCAGGTCGAGAAGCTGCAGGGCGCCGAGGCCCCAGAAGGCCCGGGCGTGCAAGGAGCGCAGCCCATTCTCGCGGAGGTCCAGGAGGTACAGGGCGCATGCGCCCTCGAAGGCGGAGGGCGGCAGCGTACACAAGCGATTGTGGTCAAGCAACAGCGTATGCACGCGCCGGCTCAGGCCCACTGGCACGGAAAGCAGTGCCAGGGCAGAGCAGTTGGCTTGGCCACCCGCGGAGCAGGCACATACCTCTGGGCATTCGGGGGCGCCAGGGAGCTCCGAGGGCGCGACTCCAGTGGGCACTGAGGCCCAAGCTGGCCATAGCGACAGTAGCAGCACCGGCAACAGTTTAGTCAGAGGCCCAGATAAAAAGTAGAGTCCCCGCATTGGGGCGGTTCTGGGACCCAGGTTGGGCTCCCTGCTGCGGCCTGTGTCCTCAGAGCCCAGGCATCCTGGACACTTCCTCTCAGTGGTGCACAAACACTGACTGGCCAGCCTGATACCTGTCGTTCCTGTCCCACGGCTGGTCAGGGTGGGGGCCAGGCATACAGCCAATGCTCAGCACTGCCAGCCACCTGTCCTAGAATGCCAGGCCTGTTGTGGTTTCTCCTGGGAGGCTGGAGCAGCAGGATCATGCCTGCCTGAGCCCTCAGCAAGGACCACAGCATGCAAACAACTGTAGACTACTCTCACCCAATCCATCTCCACTTGGGGCGGGTGAAGGGACCCCACTTTGGAGAGTGTGCTTGTCCCCTGCTGTGGCCAATGGCGGGAGTCCCTGGCCAGCCTGAGCTGGGGGTATGGGCCTTGGAGTGTTGCAGGGACGGTGCAAAGGGAAAGTGAGTATGTCCCACTCCCTGAAACCTGCGGTGTCCAGTGCATGGGAGGGGACATGAGCCTGGGTGCTCCTGTCCAGTGCTTCCCTCTTGAGCCAGCAATTGCAGGTCCTGTGTGAGATTTGACAGTGCAGGCAAGAGGCCCAGGGAAGAGCAGGACTCTCCAGCCAAATGTAGTCCCTGGAGTGTGGCTGCCTGCCTGGGGGAGTAACGCCCCACCACCCGTGTGTCTCAAGGGGTCGTGTCGCTTGCAAGGAGGACAGCACACAACCACTAAATTGTTTTAATCCCTTGCCTAGCACTCTGCCCTACATGGGCAGGAGGGGTGGCTCCTCTAGTTCATCCTCCATGAGGACACGGTCCTCCAGCGACTGCACGGTGGGGACCTCCAGGTCAAGGTGGGACTCCATGTGCACATCCATGCAATCCTCTTGGGCCCCGTAGTGCTCCACCAACCTGCATGACAGCACAGGCTGGCAGGGCGTTGGGGACAGTGCTCCCAGTGCCACCGTGAGCGGCCTTCCCAGCGCTGGCGTGGAGGGGACTCCACACCCCTACTCACCTGCTATCCATGTGTCTGGTGCAGGTCTCTCTGGAGGACAAAAGTAGGCATAACTCCTGGAGCAATGTTGGCCCCATAAACCCAGCAGTACCCTGAGCCCTCCTTGGTGCACACCTGGGGAAATGCCATTCCCACCCACTAGTGACAGCCCAGCCATGACAAAGGGCCCAGGGCCAGCCCTGTGGCCTCCATCCCACCACTATCCATCCTGAGCTCACGCACTCCTTGGCTCGAAAGACACTGATGGCCATAATGACCAGGGAACAGAAGCAGCTGATACCAATGCCTGCTAGCACCACCAGGAGAGCGACGAGCGCTTCTCGGCTGAGGCCGAGGCTGCAGTCCCAGCTGGTCCCAGCTGCAGAGATAAGGCCAAGAGGCCAGGAGCTGTTATCTACCAGTGGAGGACCTCCAAGTCTGCCCTACCCCAGTGGCTCCAGGAGACACTGGGACAGCCCTACCTGTGAAAATAGGGAACTGCGGGGAGGGTGTACCTGCAGCAGGGATGAGCAAGGATAAACATATCAGGCCCAGGGGGCTGCCAGCCAAGCAGGCTTCAGGGTGGGAATGAGGGACCATATCCAGCCCAGCCCCACCACACAGCTCTGGATGGAACTTGAAGGAAGGTGCTGACCTCACAGTGGGGCTGGGGTGGGCGGGGGCGGGGCTGCTGGGCCCAAGGCAGGCACAGGCCTCACTGTGACTTCAGGAGCCCTGGACAGGGAGTTTGAGGTGGGACAGGTGGGGGCCAGGCCAGGCAGTGTAGGGCTAGGCTTTCTGTACAGGGACAGCGGCCTTGCAGTAGTCCTCGGGCAGCATCAGGGCTAGCACAGGGAGGGGCTGAGGGGGAGCAGCAGGTTAGGAGTTGCTTCTGCAAGGTCAAGCCTGTACTGCCCACACAGCCCAAGCGGTGAGGGCTGCTGCACGCGACAGGGTCTCAGGAAAGGTCTGGGGCACTGGCCGTGCCTCTGGAACATCCCTCTGGGAATAGCTGCTCAGAAGTGGTGGCAAGCATCGCCCAAGGGTCCTGGCTCATCATCACATTTGGAGCCCACTGTGCCGAGTCAGCTCTGCTAAACAGCCAGTTACTTCAGGCTGGCACAGTGGGGGTTAACACCCCCAGGCCCTGTCACTGCACCTGCTGTTCCAGGCTGGTTAGAGCCACCCCACCCTGCCTCCACCGCTAGATCTTCCAAGCTGAGGCAGCACCAAGAGCAAGTGAGCCCCCAGGCTAGTGGGGTTGCAGGCTTCCTACCAGCTGGGCCTCCCAAGCACAGGCAACCCAGAGGCCCTGGTGTCTGGGACTTCAAGGCAGACACAGGTACAACTTGTTGGGGGTTACTGGCGAAGGCCAGTGGCCACAATGTGATCCAGGACACTTCCAAAGGAATGCAGGACAGGTGTGCCCTCGCCAGGGGCTGGCGCCTCCACCCTGCCAGGCCAGTCTGGCCGGTTTACGTCCTGGTTAGGACAAAGACACACCCTGCTGGGGGCCAGGTGGAGGCCACTGGTAATGGGATCCGGGATCCGGACAGGTCCCCCTCATAGGAGAGAGAGTAGGCATCAGAGCCTTAAGGTCATTGCCAGATCTCAAAGGACCCAGCATGACTATGGTCCCAGCACAGGTGTGAGGGAAGGGGGATGGGGCAGAATTCTTGGGCTGTGTACCAGACACTGCCGTCTCTCGCACAGAGTACAGCGCAGGATATCCTAGGCAGGGCCCTGGGGCAGCAATTCTGGACCCAAAGCAGCCAATGTAAGGGGAAAAGAAAGGGACAGAGGGGCCGGCCAGGGCACAGCTAAAGCCAGGTGTGGTGCAAGCCCAGGGAATGCTCAGCAGAACAATGGCATGGTGTGGGTTTCGAAGGACTCTGCTTTCCTGTGAGGGCAGTGCTCCCTGTCAGCCCAGAACGTTTCCTGCTTGGGAACAGCAGCTTCAGGACTTGGGTGCGGACAAGGCCCGAATAGGGGCTATGGCACCAAGTGTTGGGCCAGCACGGACTCTAGGGGAGACAGGGCAGGGGTCTCCTGGATGGAGCCTGTCCCCAAGGTTCAGGGCAAGAGCAGAGCTGACTCACCCCAGCCCTCGGCTTGGGGGACACAGGTTATCTGCTTTTCCAGGTATAAGGTCATAAGCATGAGGTTTGGGGCAGGTGGGCAAGTGGCCAGACCCTCTGGCTGCCACGTGACACTCACACCACAGACCTGGAAGTCCTCACCTCTGCCTGAGGGTTGGGGCAGCCCCCTTGCTACAGCAGTGCCTAGCCTGGCCCAGTGCCCACACAGGAGCACAGAGGCAAGGGGAAGAGCAGGTGGAGCTGGAGAGGACCCGAGTAGCTGGTGAGCGCCACTCAGGGCCTACCACAGCCAGCTCAGGCTCACTGCAATCTGGGGCATCTTTGGGAAGAGCAGGTGGAGCTGGAGAGGACCCGAGTAGCTTGTGAGCGCCACTCAGGGCCTACCACAGCCAGCTCAGGCTCACTGCAATCTGGGGCATCTTTGGACAGACCCACAGCTTCTAGTGGGGCTGGCTGAGGCAGGGCAACTCCCACAGGGGCAGGAGTGTGTGGGGCCCAGATAGGACCATATAGGACACAGTGGAAGAGCTGACCTACTTTAATGCGAGCTCTGGCAGCGGAAAGGGATGCAGACACTGAGAAGGCCGAGTGGGGGAGGGGAGGCAGAGACATGGGACAAGTAGGGTGTGGGAGAACAGCGGTAGAGCAGAGGGGGCATGCCAGCTGTCCACACGGGGCCACGCTGGGCAGGGCTGCCGGGCACCTGTCAGCTGCAGCTCTTAGGCAGGCGGTACACACCAGCAGAGTAGATGAGCTGCTGGTCACGCACCTTCTTCTGCAGGTAGCCTTGGAGCTCCTGCAGGTCGATCTCGGCCAGTGCGGGGCCCGTCATGACAAACATGCGCAGCATGCTGTAGATGCGCTCCAGTGAGAGGCTCTCCAGGTTAGTCAGCATAGCCTGGATGTATGTCCAAAACAGCTGTGGGGACAGCTGTGTATCAGGGGCTGTTCTCGAAACCCTCGCCCGCCCGCCCACCAGACACAGCGAACACACCAGCAGCTCTTCCTCCTTCTGGTCAGCCTGTGAGGCCATGCCGGAGTCACTCTCTTCATCACTGTCGATGAGCACCATGTTGTCACGGTCCTGTGGCCGCTCCTCCTCGATGACCGAGAAGGTGCCTGGTGGCTCCTCCCGCAGCACACCCTGCTGCAGCCACACAGACATGCGGCGCCGCAGCAGTGCCACTGGCATCTTCACCACCTTGCTCAGCTCGTCCAGGGTCCAGCAGGCTGTAAGCAGAGTGTGGAGATGTGAGCACAGCCAGGCACATCTGCACAGCCCACCGCCAGGTGTCCCTCTGGTCTGTGGACCCCCCAGTGTCCCACTGGCCCTTGCAAAGGGGAGGGGCTGCTGCCTGCACCCTCAACCTTACCTATAGAACCGGGCCCCGACCTCTGTAGGTGGGGCTGCCCACTCACCTTGGTCCTGGAAGTACAACAAGACCACCGCCTGCACAGGGGTCACTGCCACAGACAGTGTGCGGTCGGCCAGCTCCACATCCATGGTCACCAGGCCCAAGGTGTGCTTCCAGCTGAGGGTCCGCATAGCCTGTGCAGAGCAGGGGTCAGCACAGGCACCACCAGGCCTGGGAGACTTGGACCAGGTGGGAAGAGGCGCCCTTCTCAGCTACTGGGCCTGGGGCCACTGCCATTAGCTAGCTCACATCCTCAAAGCTCTGAATCTAAGAAAGTGACCTCGCTCTTGGGAAGAGCTGATCAGATAAATTAGTTAAGAGGAGGGTGCTGAGGACTGGTAGCCCCACAAGGAAAAAGAAAAGAGCACAAGGTGCCTCTCTCGTGCACTTGGGGTGAAACGAGGAGCGTGCACTGGAGAAAGTACCGAGGGCCCCAGAAAACTTAGCTGAACTGGGCCCCACAGGCAGGAATGCAGGACGTGCAAGGATGACCCTGGGGGAATCTACCCAAAGAGGTTTCCAAGCACAGTGTGGAAGGCGCAGCGGGATTTTCCTCGTTGCTTAAGAGTAAAATGCAGGCCAGCAATCCCAGTCGGTGGGAGGCTGAGGCAGGATGACTGTAAATCTGATGCCCCTTCTTCCCTCGTTCCTGTCTTTGGAAATAGCAGTGTCAGTCCTAGGCTATCTCAGCTTGTGTGTAGGGAGTGGCAGCTTACCCCAGGGGATGCTGAAGGGGCTGAGTTTCGGCTGGATATATTTTGCATGTGAGAGGCCATGAGTCTGGGGGACCAGAGTTACGCATCAGATCCAGTGGTTAAGTCCTGACTCCAGTACCTTAGGGCAACCTTGACTTGGAAAGGTGAGCGTTAAGTGTGGGGCTATTCTGGAATAGGGCATGGGAGTACATCTAGACAGTACATAGAGTGCCTGGTTTGTGGTGTGGTCATGGGTACCTCACACCAACTGGCACCTAGAAGGGCAGGGGAGAGGGTACTGAGCAGGGGCCTGAGCCACCCAGACACCTTCAACCAGGAAGTGATGCCAACCAGAGGTTGAGTATGCGTCAGGGCTATGCAGGCCTGTCCACAGGATTTGAGATTCTTCCAGGGCCTGAGCTGATGTGTCAGGAAGCAGCTGGGCTCAGCCTGCCAACACCAGCACCAACACTGCCCCCTTGACCCTTCCAAGGCTTCCCTCATCCCAGCCCAGACCATAGGCAGGGCAAAGCACTGCACGTGCAGGAGACAGAAAGGCCTAGTGCTACTTCTCATCAGTCAGAGAAGCTGCTGGCAGGCGCACAGCCCCACTGCCCCCTGGCCTCTTCCTCCTCCAGTCTCACGTGCTCACAGCTGGAGGCTGCTGCCTGTGACCAGGATCCTCTCCCTTACATCCCCTGCCAACTCTGCCAGCATGCCCAGCTCTTGAGGTCTGAGCATCTGCTGGGCTACCCGCTGTGGCCTGGGACTCAAGCTCTACCTGGATTCCACAAGCCCAGGGACTTCCAACCCCTTTACTCTGACAGGACTGACCGCAGTGGAGGGAAGGACTAAAATATCTGCTGTCCTTCCTCCCCACCTCTGTGGCCACACTGCCCACCTGGACTAGGGCCAGCCAGGTTGTGAGGGACATGTGTTACATGGGCCCAATTCACTGCTGGGCACAATGTTGCCACTGACCAGTGGCCTCCAGATACATACCCCCCCTTTCTATGCGTAGCCTGAACCCTGGGCCTCCAGGATCCCAAGCCCCAGGGAAGCAGCTTCCCAGGACAGAGATGGTTAGATTGTGAAGGCCAAGTGTGCTTGCAGGGTAGGCCTGCAACAGAGATACAGCCTCCAACAGCCAGGAGCAGCAGGCAGCAGGGACCCCAGCTGGAGGCCAGAAGGTCACCAACAGCGGAGAGAAAGCCACAATGACCCAAAGCCTCAGGGAAAAGGTGGAGGGCAGCAGCCCTAGATGCTGGGGAAGGTGTGGCCAAGGAGACGCCCAGGGGCACTGACGTACCTTCAGCTTCTCATATTTCTTACAGTAGACCTCCAGGGCTGCCCTGATGTCCTCGGGAACCTCCAGCTTCTCCTCCTTGAAGGGGGGCCAGAACTCACTGGACAGGATGACAGCATAGACCCCAAATGGTGGCTGTTCTTCCACAGGCCGCTTCTCATCCTCCTCTCGGATATTGGCGTTGATGCGGCGGGAATCTGCCATGTCCTGGAGTGGAGAGGGCATCTCAGGAAGGCCCTGGCTGACAGGACCAGCAGGGGTGGTAGCTCCCACTGACATTTACCTTTAGCATGACCTCACAGAAGTGCATAGGGGCTTCACCAAAGCGCAGCTTCAGTAGCTCCACATTGCGAATCTCCCTGGAAGATGCATTTCTTGGAGGGCTGTGGGGTGCCACGCCCCACCCAGGATCCTCTTGCTGTCCATCCCTAGTCCATCTGGGCAGAGGCAGGAATAGTGGGCTCCAGTGCCCCCTGGACGCCACACAGGCTGAGCTTACCGCTCAGGGCTGAAGCTGAACTGGTGCAGGAGGCGGTCTGCCAATAGGGAGCGGTACTCATTGATGAAGAGGTCCTTGCTGCCATAGATGCTGACCAGTAGGCTGATGATGTCTGAGGAGCGCCGCTTGGAGCTTGACTTCCCTGGCACAGCAAGGGCAGGCACACCAGTGGCCCCATGGCAAGGAAGGGACCCCAGACCTCCCTTGCTGGTGATGCTGTCCAGCTTGCCCTGAGAGCTTGCTTCTCAATGTTCTTCACAGCTGGAGCAGCCCAGCACCTAGGAACACCTAAGTTGGGTCCTGGGGACCTGCCGGGATCTCACCCAGGCTCAGGGAACAGAACAAAGCCTCTGAGTTTTCGGGGACAAAGCAGGGACCCACCTGCCCATGGGGACCCTTGGATGGGGCCATGCACAAGATGAAGCCTGCAGCAGCTGCACCTGGACATTCCCTGAAGGCCCTGTAGTAGACCATGACCTTCTCCTCTGGCAACAACCACAATAAGCACCAGCACGCACTAGCAGGGCCCTCCGAGGCTGGAACAACCAAACGCATGGGGCACACAGCAAGGTGACTGAGCAGGACCCCTCATTTTACCAACAGGGCACTCCTGACAAAACCAGCACCCACAGACCCATGTGGGACCGAGCCCCACAGGGGCTGAGCAGAGGCCAGAGGGGTGAGCTGACCTGGATCGGCATCCACAGGGTCGGGGACCCAGTCTTCAGGCTCGCCAGAGTCGTCTTCACTGTCCTGGCCAGTCTCCAGGCTGGCTGGGTCAGTCTTGGACAACTCTACTGCCAAGTCTCCAGTCCCGTCTGAGTCTCCAGTCAGCCCAGCCACAATCTGCCGCACCGTGTCCTCCCGTGTCCTGTGGGGATGAGTGCTGCTGTGCCCTGGCACATGGTATTCATAGCACCTCCCTCACCTACCCTAGTGTGGCCAGGGCAGACTCATCTGACTCTGGAGGGCAAAAGACCCAACTGGCTTTGAGAGGAGCTGCAGAGGCTGAGATGAGAAGCCCTAAGGGCAGGCTGCTCAGTGCTGGGAGGCAGCAGGCCTGGGTCCAGGGCAGGCACCAGCTCCCACCAGCTGCTGTGGCTCAGGAGCCCTGACTCCTTCAGCCCTGTGCTGGGGCTGCTGGGCAGCTGTGCCAAGATCCCTGTTCAAACATATTCCCTTCGCCTATACTCATGGTGCTCCATTTCTTGCCACAGAAAGGCCAAGGCGGTGCAGCGCCCAGCCTTATTCCCTAGTCGGCCAGGGTCTCTCCCCCAACTCCCGGGGCGTCATCAGGAGGGACCCCGCGTCACCGCACGCGTATGGCAGCACACGTGGGGCCAAGAACAGGCTCCCGGCACGGACAAGGG
Source organism: Myocastor coypus (assembly GCA_004027025.1). NCBI lineage: Eukaryota > Metazoa > Chordata > Mammalia > Rodentia > Myocastoridae > Myocastor > Myocastor coypus. Next base: position 18,432 of record PVJA010017172.1, on the reverse strand, counting down.
CAAGGGGCCCAATCATCCCAGCTAGGAAGAACCTTGGGCCCTGCTTTCCCAAGAGCCAAGCATCCTCTGCCTCTGAGGCCCACAGAGAGCTCTGTGGACTAGAGCACAGTGCCAGGAGCCGTGGGCATGACAGTCGCACCTGAGGTAGCGGCGGATGGGCTCACAAGCCACTTCCAGGATGACCATGGATGGGTCCAGTACCCGTAGTGCCTTGATGGCCGAGATATAGAGAGTGATGATATCACAGGTATTGACACCTATAGCAGGAGTAGGGGACTATCACCCAGAGTTCTGGACAGCAGTCTCCCAGCACCAGCACCTGAATGATGCCTGGGCGCGCTGGTCAGGTGTTCTAGGTGTACTGCTGTAACCTGGTCTCCGAGGGTCAGGGTGACTGCAGAGAGCCACTGCTAGGGTGCCCGTCCCCTTTCCATCCATGTATTAGTGCTTTCTCCAAAACTTTCCTCCTCCTGCCATATACAACCCCCTATCAAGGCAGGCTGACCTTCTGCAAAGGTGGGTGAAGCTAAAGGCCCTCCAGCTCCCTGAGAACCTCTGAGTACTGCTGTGTAACCCACTCCTTCCCCAAGCCTACAAATCCAAGGCTGTGAGGTACACTGGAGCCCTGGGGTTGGTCACACAGGCACCTGGATGGAGAAGCCGTGTCTCCAAGGCAGCCTTGAGGGACACAAGCAGCTGCTGTCTCTGGTCAGTCCTCTCCAGGCAGTACTTGAGGTCCTCGATGGCTGGCCGGGAGTCTGGAAAGTCTAGATGTACGCGAAAAGCCCTCAGGGAAAGATGCACGCAAACGTGCACACGCACAAGTGTGGGGGCCCATGAAGGGTGTACAGAGCTCGAGTGCTCGCGTGGCTGTGCAGGGACACGGGACTAGGGCAACCTGCCAGGCACTGGATGCCACCCTTGCCTGCCCCTGACAACCCCCTATAGCAGAGACGAAGGGTCGCTTCTGAGCATAGTACACGTCACAGCATCCCCAGCACCCTGCACGCCTGCCCTGATCCACAGCCTGGGCCTCAGTGGACAAGGTCCAGCTCCTCATGACTTCACCACCTTGAACCACTGGGGCCAGGCAGAGGGTACCCCATGTGGACAAGGAGGGGGACAGAGCTGTACTATATATAGGAAGACCCCAGGCTAACAGACGGGCCCTGCAAGGAGGAGGGGGACAGACCTCGGATGATGCTGAAGAGCTCCTCAATGCGCAGGCCAGCATAGATGCGGTAGAAGAACCTCTGCACATGGCAGCGCCATCGGCGCAGTGTGTTGCCAGCCTCAGGAGATGCAGGCCGGGCAGGGCCGTCCTGCAGGAACACCTTGCCCAGCCAGCCAACGACCCTCTCGATCCACTGAAGAGAACACCAGCAGGTGAGGTATGGGCAGGCTGAGCAAGCCCCGTCCAGCCCACAACTACCTGCCCTCAGCCCAGGGCCAAGGAAAGCCCTGCAGAGACTCACTCACACTAGAAGAAGGGGGATTAGGACTTGCAGGACAGCAAGCCTCCCGTGGGTGTCCCCGAACCTATCAATGTTCGCGTCCTCTCACACACGTTCATGTCCATGCCTGTCTCTGGCAACAGTGACTTGAGAGGCCACAGCCCACACGCGGTGCCTGACAGCAGTGGGCACACCCACCCGCAGGGCCGCAGACGTGACTGCCAAGCCCTACCCCTGTGCAAACGGATACAGTGCAGGACAAAGTCATCTTAGGCTGTGCAGATCCACGATGGTCCGCAGCACAGACCAGCCAACCACAGGACTTCCTATAGTCCCCTTCTCCACGCCAGGTACCTGAGCCTTCCAGGTTCATGCGCACTCTCGCTCCCCCATGCTCCATCTGAACACACCCATGGCTAATCTGTATCTTCAGAATACATGCTTGGAAGTGATGGAGAAGAGGATGAAGAGAAGGGACAGCAGAAACACACACACACCCAACAATTTGGGCCACCCTAGCTCCATGCTAGGGTGCAGGTGGTGGCAGGTCAGTCCATGAGGGAACAGTCAAGTGAGCCCACACTCAGTTAACAGAAAGGAAGGACGTTCCAGACAGCCCCGCACCAGTGAGCCAGGCCTTGCCCTGCCTACTTTGTACTGCCTTCTGCCACAACACCTGGCACAGACCCGTCAAACACACCCCAAACTTAATTTTGCTAACATCAGGGTGTGGAAAAACTGACCTCCAGCACTGAAACAGCTCTAGCTGTGGCTCAGTCCTTGTCCACCCAGGACTACCACTTGGGCTAATTCTTAGGCCAGGGTCAGGTGTGCTACACAGCTGCTCCCACCCCTGGCAGGGTAGAGCTCGAAGCAGTGCCTCCTCACCTTGTGGAACTCACGCAAGAAGGAGCGCTCGTACTCGCCTCGGCATCGGTCCTCCATCCTCTCCCGGGTGACCCGGTGCAGGGTGGTGGTCACTGCCTCGGCACTCACCCGCTCCAGGAGACTGAGCCTGTGCCTAGAGGAAAGCCCCACTCATGGAGCACATGCAGCGTACCCCCGCCCTGCCCCTTGGACGGCCCTGTCCACAGAACACAGCCAGGTCCGTGTTCCTGTAACCCTCTGGACCCGTATCAGTGGCTTCCAGGAAAAGCTACTGGGAGGACAGAGCACTGGCAAGGTCCTGGCCCCCGCCTACGCTGGGTTACTGGGCCTTCCCCATACGACCAGCAGGTATAGCTACCAGAGCCCAGCCCTTGGCCAGTGAGAGCACTTATGTAAAACTGCTCTGCTTTACAAATTACAGTCATGGATGCTTAAGTTATCAGGGCAGAGTCCATTCTACAGTGGCAAGCAAAACTTGGAAGGGAAAAGATGGACATATAACGTTCACGTGGGATAAACTTAACAAAAGCCCTTAGCATCTATGTCTGTTGAAGCATCTGACCCCTACTAGCAACATCACTCCCTCAGTCAACCTAAAAGACTCTTCCAAACAGCTACACTCCTGCACTCTGCTCAGTGTGACAAAGCACCCCACGTCACTTGTGACAGCCCTAGAGAATCACAATGGGTCCTGGCTCTAATTTCTTTTTTTTTTTTTGTGGGACCAGGGTTCGAACTCACGACCTTGCACTTGCCCAGCAGGCACTTGTGCCTCGGAGCTATCTCCCCAGCCCCTCTAATTTCTTCTTCAAGGGACTGGAAAGGGTATCTGTGTGCCTATACTTTGGTTTAGTCTCTTTGACACATTTTGAAAAGAGGAAATGGCAAACCTATCATTAAGTTAGGTAGAAACTCTCTGAAAAGTGGGCGTCATTTCTCTCTCAGGGCACCTACAAGCAGAGTAGAATTTCGTAAAGCCCAGGAAGTTTGAAACCAAATCTACTTCAGCAGTTACGTGGGTGAGTTCTTAGCAAGAGCAAAGCTAGAACCCTGGAAAGGTGTGTCAGGAAAACAAAAAACCAAAACCAAAAAACCCACCCACAACCTGCAGACGGTGTGTCCAGAACAGAGCATAAACCTGTTGAACAGGGATCCTTGAGACCTTCCCTCTTATGTCCCTTGCTATTAGAACATGTAGGAGATGCCGGTTTCCCTACCAGCTCACCAGCTCCCTTAAGAGGCCAGGTTTTCCAGAGAATCAGGGAGAAGGGCCACCAAGCAGTACTCACAGGACTTGACTGAGCTGGTGGAACTGCTCCAGGGCCTGTCGGCACCAGCACTGCTGCTTATCACTGCCACAGCCTGCACAGAGCGGGCTCTGCAGGAGCCGATAGTAACGGCGGCGGGCATACCGGCTGTCCAATTCCCCTTCCAGTTCTGGGTCTGTACCCCCTTCCCCTTTCCTTTTACTCTGCATGTAGACCCTTAGAAAGCGCCCATAAAGGCACTGGACCATCTCCTGGAAGGTCCTGGGGGTGGAAAAGAACAGGACTCCCCGCAACACGGTGTGGACCTTTTCTCGAAGCCCCTGAGCACCTGTGCCCATCAGCAAGCCCAAGCGAGTCCATTTTTCCAAAAGGTCTAGGCTACGCAGGTAGGGATCCAGGCGGCTCTCCAGCAAACCGAAAGCATCAAGGAGCAGCAGAAGGCATTGGGGTTCGTCGGCAGAGTTTTCGCGCTGAGAGATGGCGTTCCAAAACTCGGGGGAGATATTAGCTTGCAGGTCGTTCTGTAGCACCTCCACGAACCACTCCTCCAAGACCGAGTGCAGACCGTGGCCCCTCAAAACCTCCACCGCTGCACGGAGCTCCTCCTCCTTGGGCAGAACAGCACCACTGGTCCGGGAGGATACCTGGAATATGGGAAACATGTGGAAACGGGACGCAACAGAGATGGGGAAAGGCGGAGGAGGAACAGAGCCCAGGAGAGGATGCGGAAAACCCGATGTCCCCACCCGCAGCCGGAAGAGACGGGTCAACAGAAGAAAAGACAACCGCGATCCGCGAACGCAGCCTGGTGGACCGCGCAGGGTCCCGTGAACTTCACCCAGGCCTGCCATTCTTTTCTTGAGACTCACCAGCCCCAGCGCAGCCTGAGGCACCAGCCCGGTGCTCACGGTATTCCAAGCCACCAAGAGCTCCTGTCCAGGCCCGGGGTTGCTGTCCCCAGACACTTCCGCCGCCGCCTCCGCAGCCTCCTGGGTCTCCATTTACTCCCCAGCAGCGTCCGGCTCCTCCGGACACCGCACGGAGGGATGACGCAGAATCTGGGCAGCACAAAAATGACGCATGAGACACGGCGCCCGGGGAGCGCTGCACTTGAAGGGCGCGCGGCGATGACGCACGACGTCCGGGCGGGGCGTCGGTTAGAGTGGCGCTGTGCGGCGCCCGCCATGACCCTGCAGGGCGCTGCGCTACAGAACTACAACAACGAGCTGGTCATGTGTGAGCCGGGGAGAGCGGGTGGACGGCCGGGAGGCGGGGGTCTGGCCCGCGCCCTGGCAGGGGCAGGTGCCGGAGGCTCTGAGGCGCCGTCCTTGGCCCCGCTCCCACAGTGTTGTGCCCGCCCGCCTAGGCCTCGAAGAGCTGTGCCTGAAGCGGGAGGAGCTGTGCAAGGAAATCAGGCAGGAGGAGGATGAGAAGCAGCGGCTGCAGAACGAGATGAGGGACTTGACAGAGAAGCTGGCTCGAGTCAACGAGGACCTGGCGCGCAAGACCGCCTCTCGGAATGAGTTAGAGCGCACCATCGCGGACACTGAGGCCGCCTACCTCAAGGTGGGGTTACCCGCCTCGGGCCTGTGCGTCTCGCCGGCGTGGGGGGGCGAGGGGCAGGGGGCTGGGGGTGCGTGACCTGGGCCGCTGCAGGCGGCTGTCCGCGGCCCAGCGAGCCCCGGGTCCGCACCGTGTTTATTTTCATTAAGTGTGGTGTGGAGTACACGGCGTGGATTGGGCCTGACTTGGCCTGCCATCGCAGGGTGGGAGGGTGGGGTGTGGGACGGGTGCAGGAGGCAAAAGAGGATTTGCCTGCCCTCCCTGTTGGCCACGGATCCATGACTGGGCACCTGGGTGCGAGACCCGGAACAGTGGGGTCTTCCAGCAGGAGAAACAGAGGCAACCCTTTTGCTTTTGTGGCCCTAGATCCTGGAGAGCTCGCAGACTCTGCTTAGTGTCCTGAAGAGAGAGGCCGGAAACCTGGCCAAGGCCATAACTTCAGACCAAAAGAGCAGCGGAGGCAGGGACAGCTGAAGCAGCTCGGGGCCAGGCCAGGCCAGGCCGCTGTCTCTGCTGTGCCGTGATGACTCAGCCCACTGCACATCCGTGTTGAAGCATCTTTGTTCTTCATGGTGGCAGCTTCTTCACATTTCAGATGCCCAGAGCAGCAGCTGCATCTCCACTGCCCTTCAGTGACGAGAGCCCTCGGCACAGCCAGTGAGTGGAGTCCCTGTTCTCTACCCACAAGGAGTGTGGGTCAGTGGGCTGTATGCCAGCTCCACGCGGGGCCTCTACTCCCTTGGCGTGCCGGAGGTCTAGTCACAGCAGTGTGGGAGCCCTTCACCTCGACCCTTATCAGCTTGTGGGGCCCCAGGTTCAGACAACTGAGAAAGGGTACCGCCTCCACCTCAGATCCCCAGTCTCAAGGCCTGGCCCCATGGCCTATAACTATCAATAAAGGTGGTCTTTGCAAAGATCTGTGCCGTCTTGCTGCCTACCTGGGTTACCTGGCCCTCCCAGAGTCAAGAGTAAAAGCCCTGCCCAGTTGCAGTAGCGAGGGAGGGGAGAAAAGGGACTGCGGGGTTTCCCCTGTACTGTGCCTTGATCCTTAGGGATGCAGAGCTGAGGTACAGGGCCGTAGCAGCCCTCTGCTCTCCCAGCAGGACTACCAGGCTTCTGGAATGAGTCCAGCACATAGCCCACCTTCCTGTGAGGGGCTGTGCCACACCAGAGTGCCCAGCACAGAGCTGTCCCTGATGACTGCCGAGTATGCACACCAGCCACTCTGGACCTAAGCCCCTCTCAGGAAGGACTGGGTTGCTTCACCCAGTTCCTGTCAGTGCCACAGTCCTGCTTGGCCTGAGATATTGCCCTGGCTGCCAGAGCCTAATGCCCCTCTTCTGCTGCCACCCGTGACAAGTGGCCCATTCCCTGCTCAGAGCCCTGTTACCACCCAGCTTAGTAACTGAGGCCCAGCTGCCCAGGGGCCGGTTGGGAAGCAGGTACTAAAGACAGTCCAGAGAAAGCTGGACACCCCCTGCTGGGGAACCATCTGAGACACCCCTTCCCTCGGGCGCCCTCAGGCGTCTCTGTTAGTGGGTTCTGTTCTCCAGGATAAAGATAGATGCATCTGATACTTGAGTATATTTTGCCATTGGACCGTAGACTACACCTCTGCACTGTGGCTGTCCAGGCAATTGAGAGCATATCTCCTGGGGAGCATACCAGGCAGGCCTCAGGGCCAGCTACTGCCCCAGCCTTGTTGCAAGCTTATGGGACAGAGGCTGCCAAGCCAAACAGGGCAGGGTCTGCAAGACCACCACCCTCCTGGACAGCACCATGCTGCCCAACGCAGGCAGTGGGCCTGCAGAGAAGCCTCTTCAAGCCCAACAGCCATACCCTTTGTGGTGGGTAGTTAACCGATCAACTTCTTACACCCAGCTGAACTGAACTAGTATGCTGGGTATGGGAGGCTCACCTGAGGACCGTTGCCAGCAGCATAAAAGGCAGAGCAGGAGAAGCTGTCGGTATGCTGTTAGGATGCTATTTAGAGCAGGTGTTGGAACTATTAGAAGCTACTAGTTCTCTTGGGCTGTTCTGGAGGACCTTGTCATGCTGCTTTCCTGACGGACTTTGAAGGAGCCTTGCTCCTCATCTTGAGCATCACTTCCTAGTTCTGGGGCGGAAGGGGGCGCACTGCCCAACCTCACGGAGAAGCTTGTCACATTGGCTTTCCTGATGGGAACTCAGCCTTCATCGCCAGAGTTTGGGACCTCACTTTTGGTGAGGATGACTGGGGTAGCTCTGGTGCTTACCTTGAGCATTGCTTCCTAGTTCCTGTTAGATCCCTTAGCCTGGTAGCACAGATCCTTCATCCCACTGGTACAGACTTTCTAGCTTCCATCACTGACCTTTGGGTCTTTCCTGCACTTCTTGTATATGATTCTTGGATGATTCATTATAAAGTAACATCACAAAACGTGTCCTGTACTATATTATCCACCTTACAAAAACCCCAAGCCACAACCCTGTCCCCCTGGTCTATAGCCCCTGGGTCTGTCCTAGACTCCACACAGCAAGGCAACTCATCTACACCGTGCAGCTCTGAGGCTGCAACCTAGACGGCAGGATAGTAAGAGCCTAGACCTCAAGGTGCGAGGGTAGCAGACTTGGCCCTAATACCTTCCCGGCATAACTACCCACTGGCTCTCTCCTGTTCTCAGGCTGAGGACTAAGCAGGGGAGGCAGAGGCGGCCTTGCCCAGTGCTGTTTATTGAGTCACATCAGAGGCAAGAAGAAGCTGCCATGGGCCAGAAAGGGTGGCAATGTGAGCTAAGGGTGGGGCTTGGAGTCCTGCAAGGAACAGTACCTCCTCCTCCTCCTGGACACGCCTGACAGTGCGCGGCCTAGCACGCAGGGGTTGGGGGGCAGCCCACAGTTCCTGGTCACAGGTGTGCCACCATCCAGCAGGAGCTGGCCCTCCCCACAGGCATCTCCCTGTCACCACTGTTGGGAGCCCTAACCTGGAGAGAGCTAGCAGCATGAGTCCTGCCTCCAGGCCAGCACATCCCAGCCACTGGAAGGAAGGGGGTGTGGAATCAAGACAGAACTGGGCACTGCCCAGCTCCCAGCCTAACGGGAGGATCAGAAGTAAAGAGCTGGTTCACTGCGGAAGTCCGAGAGGTCACTCTGACTGGCAGGCGTGAGCTGAGAAGAGACAAAATGCAGCCACTGAGTCTTGTCCAGGCACCACCACCCTCACCCCTGCCAGATGGCCCTGGACGGTGGGCACCCACCCCATCTGCTGAACTCACCATGACCTCCTTCAGGGGGGGCTCCGCCTCGCACGGAGCCTGCACTGGTGTCTGTTCCTGCCATTTACTGAAGGCCAAGGAGTGCTTGGGAGTGTAGCTGGACAGACCTGGGGGCCAAGGATCACAGGCAGGGATACATGCGCGAGGGGCTGAGTGGCCTAGCTCCACCCCTCCCAAGTTGCTCGTGCCAGCAGGTGGGCACTCACCTGACTTGCTGTCTAGCAACTGGGGGCTCTCAGGCCCCACACTGTTCACAAATGTGGCCCGGGGCAGAAAGAGGGTGAAGGGCTTCTCAGTGCTAGGATCATCCTCCTCTTCCTCCTCTCCCTCTTCACTTTCCTCCTCCTCGTGCTCGACATCCAGTTCCTCCTCCTGCACCAGGGAGCTCTCAGAGGGGTACTCAAAGGTGGTCTGCAGGCTCTTGTCATTGAAGGAGATCTTCATCTGGAGAGAGGAATAACTGGCATGGACCTTCTGGCCACATGGTTATGGGGTGCCGAGGGGTACCTTCAGCTCTCAGGGGCCTGCATAAGGAAGGAGATTCCTCCGCCTGGAGGTCTGGACCATCCGTCCTTCCTTCTCAGCACATGATAGTATAGCTTCTCAAGTCAAATCTACTTTCTGTTTTTCCAAGCAGGAGCCACCACTTTGCCAAGGGCTACAAAAGTGACTGGTGCCTCGGAAGGCAGCTCCAGGTATCTGGCTTTCACAGGCCAAACTGTCACTGCCCTGCCACCTACTCAAAGCACCTGCAGCCAAGTGAGTCCCCCCTCCCTAGGGCCTATGCCTGGCCAGAGTGGCAATGGGGCAGGCAGGGTCAGAAGGCTGTGGGTGCAATCTGGGCTGCTGGGTAAGTACCAGGCCAGGCCATGCTGGGGTTGGGCTGCCCACGGGAGCTGAGCGCCCACTGCCTGCTCAGCTATGCCAGCCCAGGCACAGCAGGTCGGTAATGAGTATGAGTGGCCACCACCTGTGGCAGATGGGAACAGCCCTACTGGGGCTCGAAACATTAAACTCCTGGGCACAGGACACCAGCAGCCAGCTCAAGTTCCCCCGCCTTCCCTGGAAGGAACCAAGGCAGAAGCAGCCCCAGGCACAGAACCAGGGCAGCCCAGCTGCAGCAGGAGTGTGGCCTGGCAGGAGGGTTGGACCCACCCAGGCAGCACAGGGCAGCAAAGAACTTGCCCCAGGCCATGGGAAAGTACAGCAGCCCCTAGGAGCAGGGCATTCGTGTGAAAGGCACACTCTTGCCTCCTGTCCCTGCTGACAGCGAGGGCTTCCATTCTCCCCACCAGGAAGGGGCTATGCATTGCCTGAGCTCCGGTGGGCCCCATCCCAGGATACTCGTACCTGGGCTTTCTCCACAGGGGGGCAGGCGGTGAGGTCGCCTGATACGGGAAGGCACATGGTCCCTCGCTCAGCCCTGCCTTCTGGCTTGACTGCCCAGTCCGCCAGCTGTGATCTCACGGGAGGCTGGGCAGGGGAGGGGCCGGGGTGGTGGAGCCAGAGCCCACAGGGATGTCTCCAGGTGGCTTGAGCACAGTGTCACCAAGCCCTCCTGGTTAGATAGATACCCAGGAGGTCTACAGCAGGATGGAACTGGCAAGCCCCATGGGAAGGGCCCCTTGTCAGCCCTGCATATATGGCACTGTCACTGCTGATGAGCCCATCCCCCTGACCAACTGTGCAGAAAGGGCCAGTTGCCAGGGGCCAGCCGGATTAGTGCCCTCACTAGTCCATGTGACCAGCTCTGTGCAGGAAGCTGAGGGGGCTGGGCACACACATGGGACTGGAGCCTGGCACAGCCTGGCTGGGTGAGGGGTGTGCTCACAGGCTGTCTACCCTACTGCCACTCTGGTCTCCCGTTCAGAGCCAGGTCAGTGGGTCATGGGATACTGTGTGACTCATGCTGTGGGAGTGAGGCACAGCCTCTAGACCCCTGACGGGATGGGTGTGCATGTGGTCAAGGACAGGGCTGTACAGACCAGTCACCAACCTCCAGAGGACTTTGCCCATTGCACCGAGCATGCAGGCAGGTGGTGGGAGAGCCTAGACTTTCACAGGGCCCTTTTGTTCTCCCACAGACCTCCCTGCCTGTGCATGCCCAGCTTGGGTTACTGAAGGGTGTCCACTCTGGACTCAGGGCCAGAGAGCTGGGCTCAGGCTGCTCTGCCACCTGCGGCTTCCCATCCCCACGCAAAGTTTCTATGAGTGGCAGAACACAAGATCACACCAGCTGAACTGGGATGTCCCCAGCTGATTGTGCCCTGAGCACACTGGCTGGAAGAAAAAGGACAGGTGCAGGAGATGGGCAGCACCCTGAGGCAGGACAGTGGGATGGGCTGTGTGCTGTGGCTGTAGGCCCTCAGCTCTGCAGACAGGAGGGGACCTCAGGAGTCAGGGTAGAAGCCTCACTGCAGGAGGGTGGCAGGCCCAAGTGGTGACAGCAACAAGCTCTGGGCAGAGGACTGGGAGGTGGGGAGGGGAAGAAGCCAGACAAGCAGGAGCCAGACCAGGTGGCACTCCACAGAGAGGTAAGGCGGACAGCGCCCAGCCCCATGGGAGCAGTGAGGAGGGGAGGACACCCCGCCAGCCAGGCAGCAGGATGGGGCTGGGGCTGTAGCAGCCGAGAGCAGTCAGCCCAAGTCTGGACTGAAGGGAGGGACAGGGCTCCTGGCTTCTCCACCCTGGCAGGCGGCCTCCTAGAAGCACAGGCTGGGGAGGCAACCCCAATCTAGAGCGGGGCTGTAGCCCTTCAAAGCTATGCAGGCATGATACCCTTTGCCCGACTGCCCCTCACCTATACCCTGAAAAGGCCACCAGACCCTCTTCCCACTTAACTGGGGACAGCTGGCCACAAAGGGTCCCAAAGGAGCCATCAGCCAACCCCCTCGCCCCACTTCCCATGGAAGAAGGAAGAGAAGCTGGGCCCCAACCACAGGCTGACTGGAGTGGCCAGGGGCCCACCCTGGGACCCCATCCTGGGTACTCACAGCCAAGGGCTGCAGTAGGATGGACACAGCAGAAGGACAGGAGCGATGGTGCCCTAGCTCATGTGGAGCTCAGGAGGATGGGAGTCTCAGGCCCACCTCCGCCCACCAGGCACTCAGCTCTTGCTGGGCAGGGCAGCTGGTATACACACAGGCAGGGCATCATGGCCAGCAGGCTGTGCTACTCCTGCAGGGCCCTGCCCGGGCTGTTTGGCCATACGAGGCATCCTCCATCTGGACCCCCTACCCCTCTGGCTGGCTCAGACACCAGGGCCAGCTGCCAAGCCAAGTCTTGCTTCTCTATCTCAGCCTGGCCTCCCACCACCCCTGCTACCCCAGCTGTGCCTGGGCCCCACTCTGTCCTCATTCCAGCCCAGCTACAAGTGACCCCATGACTCTGTCTCCGATGGGAGGCTCGCTGATCGGGAGAGGAAGCCAGGCTAATGATGGCAGGTGGGCATGCCAGGTTAGGGGCAGGGCTCCAGGGATAGGAACTTAGCTCCAGCCCTACAGGCTCCATGAGCTCGAAAGCCCCCGCCTCCTCCACATGAGGGGCATTGCCATCTTTCCTACTTTGGACGCAACATGGAGACGGGCTGCCTCCTAGAGCAGCCAAGGTCAGGATCAGGAAATGGGAAAAAGGAGACAAGAAGGCAAGAGGGACTGGAGGGCAGGCTAGGGGAGGAAATGCGCCCATATGGAGATCATCAGGGACGCCCTCCACGGCAGATGGAGCCACAGGAGGCCAATGCCCTCACCAAAGTGAGAGAAGACAATGCAGGCAGGGTGGAGCAGGAAGCAAGAAGGACGAGGAAAACTCAAAAGAGGGGCGATCAGGTCACTTTGCAGGAAGCCAGAAGGCACAGTTGCTAGGACCCTGTCTCCCCAAGATAACAGGCTGGGAGAAGAAATGGCTGCAGGACTCCTAGACACCATACCAGCGGGCTCAGAGGTGTGTCTTGGGTGCCATAAGGCTACAAGGAAAGGTACACCTGCCCTGGCTTCCGCTGAGATGTTTAGGGCTGGCCTTGGAATTTGCCCCAGGGACAAGCAAAAGTCTGGAACAACAAGGAAGAATGTGAAGAACGCTTTCCCTGTGCCCAGAGGGTTCCAGGCTGCTGGCCAGGACACACTAGGTAGTCTGTGGTTCACTGGGCCCCTGGCCGGAACCTCTAGCTAGGAGGCACACTGTCCCAGAGCCCCTCCTAACCAGGCCAAGCACAAGCCCCAGTGCTGCCCACACCTGCACAATCAGGGCCTGCTGAGGAGAGCTCCTTAATTGCCTGATGAGCTCTGCTCCAAGTTGCATGAATGGAGGTGGGGCTTGGAGTTGCCTTGAGCTGGGGTTGGTAGAATTATGCCACTGACCTACCCCAGCCGCTCTGGCCCTAGCCACCTGCACAAGCCAGACTAGGGCAAAGTTAAGTGGCCCAGACTTCTCCTTCCAGCTAGACCCAAGGGTTCTGGCCTGCCCAGCTAATTCTAGCTGGAGCCATAAGAACCAGCAGCAGGCTGGTACTGCCTGGACACACACACACACACACACACACACACACACACACACACACACACACACACACACAGGCACACCAGGCCCTGAGCAAGAAATACAGAAGGGCTTGATCCTGGTGCAGACCACACCGCCCAGTTTTCTGCTCATTCAGAAACCCTCTATGGTCAAGCCAGGCATCCAGGAACAAGGCTGCCACTACCCACAATTCCCGCACCTGCCACTACACTCGCTCCTGCTGGCAGGAAGCTCTGCCAACCTAGTCCTTCCTCCTCCACTGACCTTCTTTCTGGAGGAGCCAGCCTTGAGGAGACAAGACTTCTGCAGAGCCAAGTAGCCACCAATCACCTCGATTTCATGCACAGTAGGGTAGCGCTTCTTCAATGTGATCTTTAGGGCAGTCTGGGGCCCCAAGAGGCTACTGGATTCTTCCTCACCCTCCTGTGGTTTGGGTTCCCCATTGGCCCGATGGAACTGTAGCTCCTGCAGGGACCCTGGCTTTCTCTTGGGTACCACTGTGAAGGTGTTATTGCCCCGGTGCTGGAGCTCTGAGATGTTCCCAGGCTGGACAGGGTGCAGGTGGTACTGGGAAGGCACACCAGGCCCAGAGCAGGGCAGTTTGGCTTCTTGGGGGGCCTCCTCCTCAGAGTCCACTTCATCAATGAAAGTGACAGGCAGTCCTGGCCTTCCAGGCTCCTGGACATTCTTGGGCAGGCCCCCAGTAGGCTCAGCTTCAGCAGTGGCTGGGAAGAAAGGGGGTGGCGAGGATGGCCTCTGCCACTTAGCAGCCCGATCTGTGAGGGCGGTGGCTGGCCAGGGACAGTCCACATCAACACCCCACTGCACTCTGACCTCCTCAGGGCACCTCCCCAGGGCAGAGGTACCATCCTCTCTGGCTGCCAGCTGGGCTTTAAGCTTCTGGCTTTGAGAGGCCTGACTTGCTGCTCCCTTTGGCAGCTCCACAGACTGTCTCCCTTCGGGAGGAGCAGCTTCTGAGACTTTCCACTTGGGGATGAACATGAAGGAGTTTCGGGAGTTCACACGGAGCGACGCCTGGGCACGGGCTTGGAGATCCCCCAAAGGGATGGTGTCCATGTCTGGCTTAGGGGCCGGCTTTATCTCGAAGGAGTTGTTGGCGCTGGTGGCTGAGGAGACCCACTGGCGCTGGCTTGGAGTGGCACTAGCAGAACTGGGCACGTGGGCTGGGAAGGCAGTGGACGCAGTTGGTGTGGCACTCGAGGTCCCGGGACTGGGGGGCGGGCGGAGGGGGGGCTCCCCTGACTCCACCTTTGGCTTCCATTCGGACTTCCACTCGCCCAGCACGGGAGCGGGGCCCCGAAGCCCATTGGCAGGGCCGGCTGGGAGCTTGGGGCTCGCGGGCCCATTGGGGAGCGGGCGCGCACCTGCACTGCGGGGCACACCCCGGGGGTGGACGGTGAAGGAGTTGCTGCTAGTCTTCCGCAGGAAGTCGCTGCGCCGGGACCGGGGGCCGGCCCCGCCTCCAAGATGCCCGGGCTCGCTACAATCGTTGCGCTGGTCTGTGCTGGAAGCGGGGGGCGCGGGCGGCGGGCTTGGGGATGCAGCCCGACCAGGGCTCGTGGGGTGCGGATCTGGAGGCGCGGCGGGCTGGGAGACCATCGCGCGCGGGCTAGGGGCCGTTGGCGAAGGCGGCGCAGGACGGGCGCGCTCTGGGCTGCTGCGGCGGCGTGGCGCGGCTGTCGGGTCGAACTTCTCCAGCAGGCGGCTGACACGGCCGGGCGGCGGCGCCTCGAACACGAGCACTTCGGCGGCGCGAATGCCGGCAGCGGCCGGTGCGGCAGGCGGGAAGCCCGGCGCCGACTCGATGATGAGAATGTTGTCGGCACGGATGGTGCGCACACCCGGCACGCGACAGTAGAGCTCCAGCAGCGGCTGCGCCGGACGGGCCCCACGCCTCCGCTCCGACTCCAGCCTCATGAACGGGTTCTCGCGCAGCGGGCCCAGGCTCTCGGCCAGCACCAGTGGCTCCGCCGAGCCTTCGGGGGTCGCACCGGCAGCCGGGCCCGCGCCCAAGGCGGCCAGTTTGGCCCGCCTGCGCTCCAGGATCTCCCGCTTCCAGGCGGGCATCGCGGCGCGCGGGCCTGGGCCCGGGCCCGGCCGCGCGAGACCGGCCATGCTGCGGACTGGTCCGCCGACGGGATTGTGAGGGCGTCTGGGCCAGCGGAGCCGGTCACTGGGAGAGCCGGCCTTCCCCAAGTGGCACGCCCCCTTGGGCCGCGGTCCATTGGACAAGAGCGCTCGGGCCCGCCCCACCCCTCCCCATCTCTATGGGGAGTGAAGGTCGATGAGCGTGTCGATTGGAGAAACTCGTGTAGGCCCTGCCCTCCTGAGGCCTAATTGGGCCACGCCCAGCAAGGCTGGCCCTCATTGGGAAATACTCGGACACGCCCCCAGCCCTCACGTAGCTCCTGGGCGGCCCCACTTCCGCCTCTGCGGTCTGGGTTCAGTGGCCGGCTGAGGGGGTGGGGCCAAGCGTGGATCCAGCCGACCTCTTGCCCCAGTCTCGCAGGTGACCTTGGCGAAACCGGTATTTCCTTGTCGTCCGGCTTCCTTGTTCCCTTCGTGGACTTAGTGCAGGCCACATTGAACTGACACAAGCCTTCTTCCCACCTGAGTTCTGAACAGCCCACGACCGGCCGGGAGCGTGGGACTTGGCGGAGGTAGAAAACCCGAGTCTGAGCCTCGTCCTAAGAAGAGTTTCTCCGAAACCAGGTTTTTGATCAGCTCCTAGACTCGGTGAACACCCAACTACCAGCGACCCACCCCAACATCTGCCCTTCTAGGTCCAAACTGCGAGCAGACCTGGAAGCAGGCCTTGTTCTGCACAACGATAGAGAGAAGCTTGGGTCCCAAATGGCCTGGCGACCGGCCGGTCCTTTCACCTCACTGTGAGGCTACTGGGACTCTCGAAGTCCACCTTGGGTGGGAGGTGACCCTGAAGGCAGCCTTTGGCACGCGGGATGACAGGTTTTGCAAAAGGGGACTGCGGATATAGCTCAGAGGCACAAGCACCTGCCTGGCTAGTGGAAGGTCCAGAGTTCAACTCTCAGTAAGAAAAAAGCCACACTGCCTGGTTTGGTAGCACACACCTGTAATGGCAGCACTCAGGAGGCAGAGGATCATTGCGAATTTGAGACCAGCTGGGCTGCAAAGTGAACTTAAGGCCAGCTTGAGCTGTATAGTGAGACCCTATCTCAAAAATAAAAAAAAAAAAAGCAAGCCCAGCGTTTCTTCCTCTGAGGAGAGAGCTGCACAGTGCTCACATTTTTTCCAGCACAAAGAGGTTGCTTAGACCCACAACAGATTAGGGCCACAGACACAGGCATCCTCATCCTTTCTTCATTTGTCCTGTAGCCTGCTGGGTATGCAAACTACTACGCACACCTTGGGCCTTTCCAAGGGGCTTACTTATCTCAGGGCACTGGGGTCTCTGCAAAAGCACAGCAGGTTTTGGTCTGGAAGTGCCCTTCTTGGACTCTGGGTCCCGCAGCAGTCTGTACCACCTCTGCCTTGTCTTTCCCCTGCCTACTCATTAAACTGAAGAAAATGAACCAGACAGATCTCTCTTCCAGAAGCCCTTCTCTATTAATTTTCCAGAGGAAACTTTATGTTTATCACTTCTACAGAAAACAGTGTCAAATTCCAAATTACCAAGACAAAACAAAATCTAAACTTAACAATGAAAGCCACACTGCTGGCCAAGTTGCTGGAAAAAAGGGCAGCACTCTTCTATAAATGGATAGACAGTGTTTAAGCCCAGTGCTTCCCCCCCCCCCATTGTATATATTTGGTACAGGGTGTCACTATGCTGCTTGGACTCCTAGGGATCCTTCTGTTTTCAGCCTCCTCAGTGCTGGGATTACAGATGTGCGCCACCATGCCTGGACTCCACTGAGGGCTTGGTATGGCCCCAGGATTGGGCTGGCAAGGCATGCAGGACTGGGATCAAACCCTGATCCCTACAGCTCAGTGTTTAACAGGGCCAGTTTTGTCCTCTAGGGGACTTGAAAATCTTGAAAGAAATTTCACTGTCACAAATAACTGGGAACACTAGGCTTCAAAACATCTTCCATCTTCAGGACAGTCTCCCACAACCACAGTAAAGGATGATTCTGCTGAGATTGAAAGATTTTGTACTCTACTGGACACATTTGCTCTTCAGTCACATGATCATGTTTACCTGTTTTTTTTTTTTTTTTTCTTATTTATTGCTTGTACTAGGATTTGAACTGAGGACCTTCCCACTGAGTTATATACTCAAACATTTTATTTTATTTTTATTTAAATTTTATTTATTAATTAATTTATTTATTTAATTTTATTTATTTATTTTTTTTCTTGTTTCAGAACCTTTGTTTGTTTATTCACTCATTTTTATGGCTGGCTCAGCCCGCCCGGAGGGCAGGGTTGGCACAGCATGTGGTGCCGGGGATTGAACCGCGGTCCCTGAAGCCGCCCAAGCTTTCCCAAGCAGGCGCTTTAGACCACTGAGCCATCCCGCCGGGCCCCAATATACTCAAACATTTTAATTTCCTTTTTTGGTCTTTTTGAGACAGGGTCTTGCTATGCAGTTCAGGCTGCCCTTGAGCTCACTTTTGTAGCCCAGGCTGGTCTTGAACTCACACCAATCCTCCTGGCTCAGTCTCCCAAGTGCTGGGATTACAGGCGTGTGCCACCACACCCAGCTTCAGACATTTTAATTTCTTTCGAGACAGGATCTTGCTAAATTCCCAAGGTTACTGTAATCTCAGCATGTAGGAGGCTTAGGCAGGAGGACTGGTGTGAGTTTGAGACCAGCCTGGGCTACAAAAGAGAGCTCAAGGCCAGCCTGAACTGCTTAGCAAGATCCTGTCTCAAATAAATAAACAAACAAACGTAAAAAATTCCCCAAGATTTGGGGCCCGGCGGGATGGCTCAGTGGTCTAAAGCGCCTGCTTGGGCAAGCTTGTGCGGCTTCAGGGACCGCGGTTCGATCCCCGGCACCACATGCTGTGCCAGCCCTGCCCTCAGGGCAGGCTGAGCCAGCCATAAAAATGAGTGAATAAACAAATAAAATAAAAAATTAAAAAAAAAAATTCCCCAAGATTAGACTCAAATTTCAAATTTACAATCCTGCTTCAATTTCCCCAGTAGGATTGTAGGTGTGCCATAGTATCTACCCACATTCTTTGTCTTTAATCTCATAAAAATGAAAATATTTAGCTGAATGTTATGCCTGTAATCCCAGCTACTCAAAAGGCTGAAGCAGCAGGATTGCAAGTATAAGGCCAGTATAATTGCTTTGTCTCAAAAGAGAAAAAGAGCTGTGGATGTAGAGCACTAGTAGAGTAGCCCTGGGTTCAGTCCCCACTATTGAGGGGAAAAGCTGCAAAAGCCAGCTTCAGCTCAAGGGCCGACCAAAAACTGGCTTTAGGTCATTGTTTCTCTGCCTTACAGGGCACCCCTGAGGCCCACCAAGAACCACAT